>JAANSN010001042.1:0-39569 GCA_036850665.1 Dicranocentrus wangi | reverse complement strand
CTTTTAGGGTGATAGTCGGCAAAACTGGATTTCCCTCGACGATGAACCTTTCTCAATGGGTAGTGGGGACGCTCTTTGTTCAGGGGCAAGTTGCGATAACATCATATTCCTTATGCCTGGCATACGCATAGTCGAGTTTGATAAATGCAAATGGATAGATGATGATGGGATAAACGAATATGAATTATGCCGATAACCGTAACCATCAGTGGCGTCAGTTGAGTGAGATGCGTGGGATATCGGCGGATGATAACACCAATGTAATATAAAAGGATAAACTTAATTTGTAAATCAAAAGAGTGCACAATAGTTAATACTTTTACTCCATTTATAGGTATCTTAATATTCTAGAAACGATTTATTATTATTAAACTTCTTTTACACGTTTTTAATAACAAAAGTATAATATTAGTATGTAGTTCGTTATGAAAATAAATAATAATAATAATTTTGAGCTTAAAACGATCAAAATTAAAATCATGATGACTAGAGATACACAAAAAATATACAATTAGTTAAGACTGCCAATTTTTAAAAATACAAAAATGTATAGTATAATAAAAAGATTTTTTATTTAGTTATAAATTATAGTAGTACTTCTTCTGGATTTACATTTGACGGCTCTTCACTGACATTTTCGTCATCCGAGGCTCTGCCCGTGTTGAGGTAGTATTGCGGTTGTGTGGAATATGTATTTGTTGGGGTCTGAGGAGGCAGATAATTTTGATACGGATTCTGATATGGATTTTCTGAGGTCGCCACAGGTCCTTGAGGTATACCCTGAGTGAATAGAGATGCATGGGTGAAAGCACGATAAAGGTTGTGATTATGAAGTAAATTGAAGTTTTGAAGGGTTACTTACGTAAGGAGGATAAGCAGGAGTGGTTTGTGGTGGTTGTGTTCTAAAAGGAACATTACCGGCAGGGTTAGGATTTGGGTGGTAGGGACTATGTAAAAACGCCTTTTGTTGCTGTTGAATCAAAGCGTTTCCTTGTTGTGCTTGTGCTTGAGTCGCGGCGGCGTCTGACAGGAACGGGAGAAGATTGAAAGTGAAGTCACAGCCAGATTGTATTATTACGCTTTCCCGAATGAATTTCAAGTTGGCCAGTAGTGAGCTTGGCGATTGATCCCCGGTTGTGGGAGGACTCGAAGCATCGGCGATGTATACCTCCATTGCAGAGTAACGCTTTAAAAGGGGAAAAAAATCACTGCTAAAAGAAAATGCATATTATGACTATGACCTTGTTTAATTGGGTCAAGCAATCCAACTTTGGAAGGGCTATGAATAAGTATGGATTTTATAGTATAGAATTTATACCTGTTGACACATGTAAAATTCTCCTGCTTTACCAGAACTCAAGTTTTCATCTTTGGTTTCACAAATTCCGATCATTACATTCTGAGTAAACACGGGAGGTATTTGAATGATGTTCACCAGAGCTATAATGTCATGAGATTTGAATTGGAAACATTACTTAACACTTACGCTTTTGGCATGTTAAATATTTATTATTGAAGATTTCATTGGATAAATATTATGGAACACCTAGGTATACGCGACTGAAACAATTAAGTACCTACTTTTACTTTTCAAGCTGGTACCAACCCTCGGATATGTTACAATATTTCGAACTTTGCAAGGCGACACAATAATTCCAGAAACCTGTTGAATAATTCAGGGAATGCTAGGTTAGTTTGGTATGCCAATATCGTATAATAAATCATATCGAGTCCATTTAAAGTAGCCCTTTACCTGGTTAATGTATACAACAGCAATAACAGCATAGCAAATGGCTAAATAAAACATTTTAACGATTGATTAAGATATTATGTTATGTGATATTGTAGAAAATGCAGGGAAATACTAAAGGCGCTGCTTTTGCTACAAAGTCTAATCTTTAGACTTGGTGTCCTACTTGAAGCGAAGCACTAAACAGACTGATAGACTGCATTTCATGATCCTTTTAAAGCAAGTCGTCAGTTCACAAATGCCAAATATTCAACAAAGAACGTAGCACAATTAGAAACGTTATTTGTTATTTCTCCTTTACGAAGCAAACCTTCTCACTTCCTCGCATCAGTATTCTTGCATTTTTACTAAACTTCATATAATGTTCATAATACGTTACACGCTGTACTGCACATCACCGGTTCATGATACAGATAGCGATACATGTTTTATTTCACAGTAGACCACTGTACCGTGTCTGCACACCTTATGCAAATCTTTAGCCTAAAACGAAGAAAAAGTTGTCCACTACTCCAGTCCAGACTGACCAGGTAGTTGGCAGTTGATAATTTACATATTATCTACACCTAAAAATATCCAACTCCTGGTTTTCACATGATGAAGCTGTCCCAAGCCTGTCAATGAAGCGGGTCAGCGGTAAAGTGGAGACAGAAGGCAGTTTTATAATTATCAACATTACTAGCCATAAGGCTCTTAAGTGGTTTAAGGATTTACGACCTTCATATCAGTTTAAAGATGGCCTACTTTACTTTATGCTAGACAATGTCGGCCAAAAGGCTCTTCCTGAGCTGGGATTTCCCTTCCCTTTGTCTTGAACACTTTTTACTTCTGAAGCCGCAGCCTCTGACTCTATATTTTTACTTTCATGTACATGTACTTACTAACGTTCACGTTCACGTGGAAAGAAGGTGATCTTTTTGGATGCGGGACCGATAAGAAAGAGCTGCATGTCTAGACAATATAAAGTACTTGATATACAGTACTTATGCAAATAAACATCAACTTACAAGAAGATGCACATAATTTTAATAATTTGAGATTTTATTATTTAGAAAGGATAAAACTCATTCCATCCAAATTATTGTGTGCATATGAGTCGGAACGATTAAACAAACTAATCGAGGTGGGTTGTAACATAGAACTATATGAATTCCATGAGCTCCACGGACAAATGGCTCCATGTATGACACTATGTATGCCCGTTGTTTTTTAGTGGATTTCAAATGAATACCGATAAAATTTTATTCAAATTCGTCATGTATCTATATCTATTTCAATGCATGCAAATCCTGGAGATAAAACGGGCGATAAATAATATCCGTCACCGTCCAGGTCCCGATACTGAAGCTGAAAGTTATTAAAGCCTTGAAGTAAAGTCACTAACTGCCACTGTATATAATGCATTGCAATGCACAAGTTTGCTTGAAAAATTGTCACTTATCGCATACTGCTTACTAGTCAGTATCAAAGAGAGAACCTAGCACAACGTAATATGAAAACTGTTCATACATATATGTACTTATTAATTAAATCCAGAGTCTTAAGCTATAAATAATTAACCAAATTACAATCAACGATGGAACTCCTGAAATTGGTCATACCCCTTTGTTTCATTCTACTCGGTTTACTCTATGTATTCAATGGAAAGGTAAAAGTCGTTTATTATTGTATGTATATCATTGTAAACAAGTTACTTACGTGCTCCATTTCATAGAAAGTAATAATAATACGTATATATTTTGTATATTTATCATAAAGTGTCTCGCAGCAGCCCTACAACATGACAAAGATATTTCACCTTGTAGCGTTCGAAACATGATAGTACAGCCACGTTTGGGGATCAGTGTCAAGACGAAAAGTGAGCGAAAACTCCAATCGTAAAAACTTTTAGCTTTCATGGACTAAAGATTCATCATGTTACTAATATAGTATGTTATAATTTACAGAAACTGTTGATATCCTTCAGATCCCTCCTCTTCTAAATCAAAATATCCTTGTGAGTATTTGCATTGAAAATTATGGAAGATCGTCGGACTCTGCTCATCACGACTCAAACTCTTCTAACTACATATGTAGACAGGTTGTCTTAATTTTTGCATCGTGTAAAAACTTTCACTTTTTTATGATTCACGTTTCGTTAATAACTTTAACTACTTTTTAGAGGTATTCAGCCGTCGAAGTATTTTCAAAGGTGATGCATGAAACGTTCCAGCCGAAGGTAACTGAAACAGAAGGCGATAAAATTAAATTAGAATATCGGGATGAACGGGTGGTGCGGGGGTTTACCAAAGACTTCGTCATCATTGAAGCCGGCTGCGACATTATTGTCGACCCATCTACTTCATCTACAACAAACAGCTTCACACGTCGCAACTTTTCCAAGCAATTTGAAAATGCTGAAGAGCTAAGGGATCTCGCATCCACATATAGGGAAGGCCGCCGCCGTAATAATAATTATTCTGACACCTCCAATACAAAAAATACTCAGGCCCCTCTTTCTTCAACAACTCACAGAAGACGTGAGCTGCCAGACAGATTCAACTCCAAAAGGAATTTCTCCTCACATGATGAAAGCGACACTTTAGCACCGCGACCGGGCTCACCAAGCAATTTCTTCAGGTTAGGCTTGCACGTGAATTCATCCGACTTGAAACATGCCGATAATTCTTCTACTGGAGAAAGCACTGTGGGAAAAGTGGAGACATTCCAACCACCACCTTTCGCCAGCAGTGAAAGTACGGATGAAGGTAAAAGCCACCATGAAAAAAATACAAATAATAATGGTAATTACACCAACTCGAGGGAGATGGTTCCTCCTCCTCCTCCTAACTTCGAAAACAAAGTGGAGCTAGCTGAAGGGGAGTTTCTTTTGAAAATAGAAGACATTGGGTTACCAATTTTAATACTGGAACCGTCACTGGACCCTATCATGAGACTCATCGAATCCATATAGGGATTGTAAATTGTAATTGTAAGTACAAGTTAAATGGTTTACACTTTACTTATACCGAACTACGTACATATCTAGGTAGCATATGACTTTATGGCAGTTTTCAAACAATATTAATTTATCTTTTAATTGTTCTCATTTGCCCATCCGATATGCAGCTTTACATAAAATTAAGGATTATATATGTAATGTTTCTTTAAAATACGGATTATAGGACTAGAGGCGGTTGTGTTCTTAAGATAATTTCCCAGTTTTTGTTTTAAAAATAATATTCGTACGGTACATACCTACCTGCGTGCTATATATGCTTCTACTACTGTTGTGCGTTGATTACATTACATAGTGCATAGTGTTACTTCTTATGTAATAAAACATGCTAATTAATTTTAATATTACTATATACTTGTCAATTGAGTCAGTTATCAATACTTAACTCAACTAACTAACTCATTAAAATCATTCATTAGCCCCAGATTGTACCACATCAAAATCAAAAATCAATAATCATTATCAAAATTTGGAAATCAATGCCAAAAATGTCACACTTGTACGAAATTGGTTGACTACATAAAACTGGACTGGATAAAAACTAATTTTAGTCATGGCCTTCCTTCGGGTACTGCTATTCCTCATATTCCATCCTATCATCCAGTACGGATAAGGATCCAGTAATTAGGTAAATTTTCAAGGTGTTCTAAATGGGAAAAAAGAATGAATGGGCTGGATGGAACCTGGAACATGCATGTATCAATATCAATGCTCCTCCGCTATGAAAGATGCATTTTTGTGTAGAGATGATGCAGAGCAGGCGGAAACCACGAAAAAGGGTGTATATATAGAGCATACAAAAATGTAGGTGTAAAATGACAGGAGTAAACAGCTGAGGCTGCTGCTGCTGCAAAGTGATCCTCAAACTCAAATCCTCACTTCAAAAGATTATAAAAAAGCAAAAAAAAAACACTATTTTTATTTCAACAATAAAATTGACAATGCCAATATACATATTTTTAAGCATGATTTTTTGTTATCATAATAATTAACTTGTTTTTCATCAAGCAAGTTGTACATAAACATGTAGAGTTGTAGTGTGTAGATATCTAGTTATATTTATGTGTGTTTCGTGTGAAATTCGAAGAAATATGTCATCTGACTTTAATCATCATCTCCATATTACATAATATTCTGACTTTTTGACTGCTGCACGCACAGCTGCACCCGATCATTGACGAAAAGACAGCACTAAATGTTGAATGTAGGACTCAATTAACTTCTGGGTAAATATTATTTGCTGATAATAAATTGCGTCTAAAAATTCCTTTTCAGTTCTGGCAGCGGTATACGGTGTAAGTACCAGATCAGCTAATTTGCTCTCATTACAAGTCAAGTCAAGTATAAATATAACATTTATTAACTTTAATTGTCTGACATCTGATTGATATATTTATGTTATGTTTTATTTAGTTAAGCCAGTAATAGCGTAAATACTAATGGATTCCGTGGGTCAAGCCGATGCCCTTCTGAAATCACCTAGTAAAAGACCCCAGGATGGAAAGAGTCTCGGAAATGGTGGAGGTACCCTAGGGGTGAAGCCTGATTTTGACGATGATGTTGCTAGTTTAGCCTCAGTAAAGTCAGGCACCGGAAGCTCAGCTCAGGCTGAGGAAGAGGAAGAAACTGTAAGTCGCACTGGCCGTTTGCTTGCATAAATAAACTACAATTTTAGTCATCAGTTATTGCCATTACCGGTACCATTCATCATTACTATACTGACTTCTGATCATGTGTCTCTTTTGTAATTGATAGCCAATAGATGATGATGAGTTTAACATACCACCAATTGACTTTGAACCGACGTTAGAGAGCATTCTCAATGATGTGGATGATCAGTCAATATCAGACGATGAGGCGCATGGTCAACAAATATCTTCTGAAGTACCGATACAAGCACGGGCTCAAATTCAAATCGTAAGTTAATTTCGTTAACCACAAATGGAATGATTAACTAAATGGGGATTTTGTATCTAATTTCAGGGTCTACTCCCTGAAGCGAGTGATACTGTTTCCATTGTATCGAAAGGGTCGGATAGTAGAAGTCGTAGTTCTAGTCGTAGTGTACGCCTTCGTCCTGGTCAAATTCTGAAGAAAAAACCAAGCTCTATTCTAAGGCATGTGTTGTTAAAAGGAATGACTTCACACATCAATGCAATTTCGGTATGAACTACTTTGGGTTTATTCACAATTTCGAAAATTAATGCAAATTAATTAAAACTTGGATTATGACTTAGGATAAAGTCGATGCAGGTACTGCAACTGCTGTGGCGATTGGATCCTTAATCGCAGTTGGAACTTCTCATGGGTATATACTGATATTTGATGCAATGCAGTCGTTGAAATGGTGCCTTGGGGATGCCAATGCACGGGAGGAGGGTGGTTCGGTCAGCAGTTTAGCAGTCAGTGGGAATGGCAGCAGGCTACTTGCTGGATACGCAAAAGGCTTGATATCCATGTACGACTTGGAAAATGGAAAGCTAATCAGGTAGGCTATGATTTATATGACGTAAATTCTTAAGTACATTTTCTCAATCTAAATGTTTGTGCCCTTCTTTAAAAATAGAACGTTGCACGATGTTCATGCTATCAACTCAGCCGTCTTAATTTTAAGGGTAATTAGACTAAAACTTTTAGGGTATTTCTTTGGTAGTGGCGTCTGTGTCGAATATGGCGTTATTCTGTGCGACTGTGACATGATTTTCATTTTTATCATTTGTTTTTGTTGCAGTTTACGGACGAGTCTTCTTTGGCACTTTGTAGTGACAGTGGGGGCTCAGTTTTCGAGTTAAATTTCAAAAGAACTATGGGTGTTCGTGGGTGTGACTCTCGTTGTATATTTTCTGGAAGTCGTGGGGAAGTCTGTACCTTCGAACCTCTTTTATTGAGCAGCTATCCTGACAATGCACTATCAAAATATGTCATTGTTGCACTTGCAACTTTATCAAAGGTAGAATAGAAGTTTAGGTTCGCGCCTTAAAAATGGAATTATAAGGTATAATATAAGCGTTTACTGATGTTTCAGGTAATTGTAGTTACTATTAGACCAAAGCTACGCGTACTCTTCACCCATGCATTGTCGTGCGACCCCACAACACTTCCATTAGTTTCATGGCAAATGGTTATAATTCAAACCACCTTAAACGAGAAGGTTGTCGATCCAGTTCTGACATTTGCCAGGGATTCAACTGTATATTTTTATCAAGTAAGTAACTCTGTTTAAAATTTTTCGTTTAATATAAAATTAATTTAACGTCACATCTTGATTTGCAAAAATGTTTGGCTGTGCTAGGTCACACAAGGAGTCAAAGGAACACCACAGTTTTTGCCTTTGCAGAAATTTTCCGTCAGTTATCAGCTGTTGAGTCTTCATTGGCTGAATTCCAGAATTTTAGCATTATTAGACACTAGAGAGCAGCTAAGAATTATGGATGTACGTTCTCAAGAGGAACTGGAAACTGTAGATTTGACACAGGCTCGCTTGGTTTATGCCAGTAGTCATTTCAAGGGTTTGGCTACAGGTGGAAATGTCAGCCAAGCCTTCGTAAGAAAATAAAATTATTAACAAGTTGTAAAATATCGGATGTACATAATATAAGCTGAGTGAAAAATAATGATCCAACATAGGCATTAGCGGGTGAACGCGCCTGTTACAACTCTATTCTGTGTTTCAACAATCAAATGGTGGTATTGGGGACGAAGTCAGTACATGCATTAACGATGAGAACGTGGCATGAACGACTAGATTATCTGGTTCGACAGCATCATTACACTGAAGCACTCCAATTGGGATATGAGCTGTATCTTGAAAAAGCTAAAGCTGTGATAGGACTGAAGGGTAGCAAAGATTCAAAACGTCTAATAGTCCGCGAAAAGGTACAAATTCTTTTTATAGAATTCGGATGTTGACTGCTGTACTATTCTTTAGCGAATTAGTAATATTCGATCGTAACGTCTGTATGCAGGAAAGTGTGTAATGCAAACGCATATTTTCTTTACAGATTCTCTACATTTTGGAAAACTTCGTAGATCGAATCTCCTCATTAAATTACATGGACGATTTAAGTACTGCCAAGCAAAATTATGCCGAAACAATCTCCACTGCCATAAAGTATTATGTGCTGTTAGAGAGTGTGTAAGTCATTTTTAAAAAAATTCCCGAAGTCTTTAAATTTAAAATCCGGTTGCATTTAAACCATGTTGTTTAATTCACGTAGTGAACCAATTTTTGATAAACTTTACGATATCTGTGTGGCCAATCCTGTATCAAAGGCGGCATACCTAGAGAGCTTAGAGCCTTATATTTTGAATGACCAGCTTAGGGCCATCCCTCCAACAGTCGTAAAAGATTTTGTATCCCATTATGAGGAACTAGGAAATTTTAAGGTATATTTTGAGGGGAAGCTCCGATTCAGACTTGATACACACCTACATTTATCGTCGTATTTGCAATCAACTCAACTGATGTTCTACTATGCTTTTGTTTTAAAGCCCCTTGAAGCCTGCATTGTTCATTTAAATGTCGAGTCATTAGACATTCATCAAACAATGAAATTATGTTGGACACAAGGTTTATACGATGCAATAATATACATATATAATCAGGGAATGCAGGATTATATTTCTCCGCTTGAAGAACTGATGACGGAGTTACAGGCAGCCATCTCAACAGGTAAAAGTAGTTTGTACATATGACTAAAAATAAATTTTAAACAGTATAATATAATAACGTGTTTAATATTGGTGCATTTGTAGAAGCAAAACTAACTGACGCACAAATAGCTTTAGGACATAAAATACTAGTATACCTATCGTGTTGTCTGGCTGGAAGAGCCTACCCATATGGAAACATTGACCCTAGTTTGATAGAAAAAGTTCAGTCAGACGTTTTTCGATGTATCACTACGCTGCACACCAGGAATTCAACTGACAATGAACTGGCGTATCCATATCTTAGGTAAACAATTAATATTCTTAAAGTATGAAAGCGAAAATAATAATTGGCTCTATACAGATTCGGGTTCTTAAAATTGAATCGTTTGTAAATCCGCAGATGCTTTCTAAAATTTGACACAAGGGAGTTTCTTAACGTTTTATCCTTGAGTTTTGAAGAGCCAATTTTCCAGTTGGATATGGGGAAACGGCAAAAGCAATTTATGGTGGATATATTACTACAAGTCATGGTGGAGCAAGGAAATTTTACAGTTAGAATCTTGCTTAAAATATTGCTAATAAATAATGCTAATGAACCGCTATAATTTACTTTCACGTTTTTATTGTTCAGCCCACACAGGTTGGAGTGTTATTTACCTTCTTGGCGCGGCAAATGGCGAGACCTGATAACAGTTTATACGTCAGTAAACTTCTTTTCGAGCAAGTACGCATCACGCATTAATTAAACAAATTAGTTCTGTTCTGAGCGATTTTAAGTAAATATTATTCTCATTATGACAATCATGAATTGACGATGTACGTGTAGGTGTTGGAGCATTTAACAAGTGGGAAAGATGCTTCTCGGGTTGATGAACGACAACAAGCACTATTAGAATTACTTCAAGCAGGAGGGATGCAGCACTTTGAACCACAAAAGTTACTTGAGAAATGCATTCATGCTAAATTGTAAGTGTGTCGTCGTAAACAGTAGATTGCCTGCAGTATTATCTCTACGAACCAATCCGAATGGATGAATTCCAATTTGTATTTAATTACAAACTTTATTTCTCGTATTATAGCTACCGTGTTTGTGAGATGATGTACGAAAGGAGACAGGAATATAACAAAATCATTGAATGTTATTTATTCGACGAATCTCGACACCAGCAAGTGTTCCCATATTTGCATAAAGTCTTTTGTCTGTTCCCCACCAAAAAAGAAGAGTTTCAACGACAAATCAAGCAGCACATTGAGGTATTAATCGTATTGGACTTATGCGAATGATTATTAAATAGTAGCTGTTATGTAATTCAATGAAACTTTAGTAAATGACTCTATGTTTACTAGGCGTTAATCCAAATTGATAATAAGAAAACAGCACAAGTTATCTACTTACATTTAGCTGCACTGGTGCCTGAGCTGGTTAGATCTTTAGAAAGCAAGCCGGAGAAGCAATATTTATTCATACAAGGCATTTTTGCTATGAGGTATAGGATGAACGGCCGTGACTGTAAATTAATTGTCAGTTAGTAATGCCATTGAGTACTAAAGCCTTCTCCTTTTGTAACTAGCCGAGACCAAAACCAGGGTGGAATTTCAGTAGATACATTGACGACTGAAAGATATATAGAACTTTTATGTCGATACAATTCGCAGCTTGTGTACCCGTTCTTAACATCTGTCGAATCTTATCGACACGAAAAGGTGCTTGAGGTAAAGTTGTTAATTTATTAATATAATCGACTTAACTGTGTGATATTTAACCCTTTTGTGATTATGGAAAGTTATCTTGTCTTGTCTCACAGATATGTCACAAATACAACTTGATTGAAGCAATAGGATATTTATTAGAGAAAGATGGAAAAGTTCTGCAAGCGTTTGATCTGATGCTCAACCAATTCAAGCAGAAACTGTCTAATGTAATACGTTTTCCTTACAATAGTATAACTATAATTCTTGACTCATCAGTCACTTGTACAACTGACAGTGCTATAGGTATATTCATGTTTACATCTTGTGTAATACAGGTTTTTGTTGAAATCGACAAGATTGATAAAGAGAGTGCTTCAGTGACGTCTAGCTTGCAGTGGAACCAGTTGCAAGCGCTATTCTTAGTCATGATCCAATTTTCTCAAAGAAACTCGCCAAAGTTAATTAGTGAAGATAGGGAAAAGCTATGGTTGCCTTTATTGGAGCTAACAATCTCAGCGCATAATAAATACCCCAACACCAAAGAAATTTCGGATTCGTTTAATGAAATGACAAAGCATTTGTTAAGCAGCATGATGGGACATGTATCATTACCCACAATTGTGGAAATTGTAATGAATGATCCAAGCTACCAAAAAGCAACTTTTGCGGAAATTCGGGATTTGGTGATGGGTATGTAACAAAATTTGTGCCGTTCTTAAGTGACTACCTATATACAAATTGTTTACTTGTTATAAATGGGGATGATTGATTTCCGTAGGTATGCTTGAAACGTGTACATATGAAGACATGATGGTAACACTGGTAAAACGTCTTACGGAATCTGACGTCCACGACATAATGAAAAATCATGTGAAATGCTTAAAACAAGGATTTTCGCCCAAGAATAAGTCTTGTTCTATTTGTAACTTGCCAATAGTTTCAGAAGGGAGTGCTCACAAACCGAGCATTGTCGTATTCCAGTAAGTTCTTCTGTACATTGCACTTTCAAAATTAGTAGTGTAATACCGTTTAATTATATTACAGATGTGGCCATTCTTATCATCATAGCTGTCGTGATGAAGCAGGAATCGTGTCTTGTAGTTCATGCCATATGCAAGATTCTCATGTGAAGGATTTTCGTAGTCGAGATATATCGTTCAACGCTCCAAATGTGTTCCATCGTTATCGGCGAAGGTATGGTTTTTAAAAGTTTTAGATTGTACTGGAGCCATCATAGCCAAATACAATACTGATGAAATAGGGTTTGCTTTGTAGAACTACAAGTGGAGCTTCAGATGAGGATGACAATCAAGAACAAATAATCAGTCACGCTGAGTTCGAGTTAAAATTAGATGCTTCGTGTAAAATAGAGCTAGAAGACTTTTGATATGCAAAAGCTTTATATCTTTCTTTCATAAGCATTGTTAAACATTCCGTTATATTCTTTTTTGAAAGACACTTCCACAAACTGTCACGCTCCAGTCAAATATTTCCATGATTATGTTTTATCCTTCATTGACATCTCATTATAAATGGCCATTAACACCTGTCAGTATTTCATTTTTGTGAATTGATCACATTGTGTTTTGCTTCAATATGACTTGAATTCTTGGGATTGATATCAAAATAATATATACATTAGTATGTTGTCTTTGTCGAGAAATTGTGATATTATTCTGTTATTGAAGTGATTTTCAAAAGATAATTGTCAACGCATGTTATAAATATTCCAAGCAAATAAATGCATGCATATTGCATATCTATGCTGTTTTAGCTGAATAATTGTAAAGCAAATGATTACTCGAACTTCAAAAATTCAGAAAAGTCGACGATGTTTGTAATATTATTTGCTATTATTTTCATACCTCAAATGTTCAGCTAACAAAAATTCTATGATATGAAAGACACTTCACGACAATTCGAAATTGGATTGGAATGTATTTGTAATCACAAACGATTAGGAGTCCACACCAAGGCCAAGTCCCATCCATCTGTCTGGCACAAGTAAGAAGTATCTGTCCATAGCTTCGCAAAACCGAGTTTGGTATTCATCGGGTGACACAACCGTAGGCGTTTTTCCTTGCCCGCCTAATATTCCCGAAGATTTAACAAAATTTTCGATTTTCTTATCCCACGTGAATGTACGAATGTAATCTGTTACAATAAAATACATATTATCATCAACTGAGGCAAAAGAATGAACAAATGGCAACGTACACTGTATATTTTCTAGTGGCATACCTATTACACCTACAACCAGCTCTCGTTTATCTTCATCAAATCCAACTAATAACGAATAATCCATCACCATTTGGGCTCCGAGAAATTTGGAGTCATTGGTTAGAGCAGTCAGTAAAACAGTTTTTGTATGTGGGCGAATATAGAGAGGATTTTCACATGCCACTATGGAATTACACATAATTTCTTACGATTAGTATATGTACTCGGGTAAATCCGGTAATTAATAAATCTCTGCTTCCATCAGGCCAACCAACATTACAACTAATTAGCTTACTGTTTAATAAATTTTCATCTAGCAATACTAAATCTTCATGTTCTTTTCCAGTTGCAGTGGCTAGGCGATTTCGAATTGACCCCTTTAAGTCAAACTTCTGAGATATATTTCTTCCGTAAAATAGATTCTCCATTATAAGAATATCCATTTTAGAGGCTGATGTTGTCTGTGAATTTTTAAATCCAATGCGAAATACACCCACAATTTTGGCAAGAACTGTTGGCCGCTTTTCTTGAAATGCAGTACTCATATAGTCAAAGTAATGGGGTGCAAAGTCAAGGAAAGATTGAATTTCAAACCTTGACATTTGCTTCACAATGAAACGGTCATCTGTAATGGATCAACCATTGGTTTATTTCCTTGGCTTGCGCAATGCCATACTTAGTTTGAGAAATAGAATTAGATCATAAAGATAACAACATACCCACTGTTTTACAAAAAGTTGAGCCTGATTTTCCTCCAGAGGCAACCCAAGAAACACATCTGGATATTGAACGAATGAAAAATTCCTCTCCCTCCACTAAGCACATTTCCCTGAGCTGGCGGAAATTATCAGCAAAATAAACGCGACAATAAAATTTCGCACTGCTGCTTCGAAACTGGACTTCAATGTGCGCATCTGAGTCTCTTTGCCTAAAAAATACTCGACGTTAGCATTTATTAGGAAAACTGATTTGGTAAGTTCATCAAATTAAATAATTAAAAGTTAAACGTACCCGTCTTTGTCATCTATAGAGGCACTTTTCTCATCAAGCATTTCTTTAGGAGAGTCTAGTTTATCCATGTGAAGAAGATCTTTGGGGCTACTGGAACTAGAGCTAGAAATAAATCAATATTAAATTAAAACCCATAATTAGTTAATTAGTTTACACATTTATTCAAGTTTCAAGTCTTAATATTACTTACAGAAACTCCTCTTCCTTAGACGATCCTAGTCTCATTCTCCTCTTTTCTTTAATTTGTTTCCTATATTCATTCGAACTTAAAGTAAAGGCTACGACAGAACTAGGCTCTCCTTCATATACAGTCACTGGTAATACACTAAGCAGTGATGAGAAACTATGCTCCGTAATTGGCCATGGACTCTGCATTTACAAATGTTTGGAATGATTATAATGATTTAACCGTTTGGAAGAATCAAAGACTGTACCTCACTGTCAAGTTTGTATAGTTATCATCTTTCTGTACACACCTGAACTAGCTGCACGGAACCAGCTCCAGAAAGGAAATGTGAAATCAAGGTTTTAACAGTATTACTTGTTCTCTTCTCTGGTATCGGTTTGCCAGAATCTACTTCGTCTGACGTAGATAGCGAATCGGATACACGAGGAACGTCAGCATCAATTTTGAACCGATCAACCTCGCCAGAATGAGTAATTCTTGCTGGAGATGGTGCTCGATCGCTAGTACGATTTTTGAAGTCATCAGAAAGATCATTTCCAGCATTTCCTAATTCATCAGTCAAACCAGTACCGCTGATATTTCCTGTGCTAACTGAATCAGGATCTGAATCTGTTAGGTATGTCATAAACAATTACTCTTTTTGAACTATATAATTTAATTTTACATGAGTTATCAATACCAATACGTTTTTTAGTATCCATTAGGAAATCTGAATCCACCAGATTCCCCGTTGAACGTAGAGAATCCTCTAAATCTTTTGAAGCCGTCGTTTGATCAGTCTCAGTTTTGGCAGTACCCTATTAACAAACCAAAGTACGTGACTTGATTCATCGCCAAAACTATATAATACATACGTATAGTTTGGAAATGCTTGATTTCTCTCGATTTGACTTGACCCGAATAAGCTGATTTATGGCATATACCTTTGCTTGCTTTTCTTCTTTTTTCCTTAGCTGCAAAAAGTCATTTAACTTAATATTCCACGAATGAATTGTTTCCGCAATGTTACATTTAAAGAACCCAATAGCATCCGTAACTTTCCACAAAAAGGCTTCAGATTCTAAAACACCAAACAAAACCAAACAATGGAAACAAGCACGCTTCTTAGTGAATCAGCAGTATCAAATACCATTCAAATGGTCTACCTTTACTGTTTTTATCTCCTTGTATACTTGGAGAAGTTAGGCTAACTTGAATGTCCTCAATTTTGGATCGAAATACAGACTTCTCCACCTTTAGTAGTTCGAACAGACCGTTGAGTACTTCTGCAAGTTAAAATCCTCCATGTTAATATCATTTTGGTTTCCAGACATTTCCATGCACCATCGACATTTCTTTTTCGTATGACTATTTCCTAAAATACCTTCGACTCTCAACCCAGCTGCACTTTCCTTCAATGAATGAAGCACTTCCATTATATTGGCATGCACACCATGGCCAATGATTGCTACAGACTTAACGTCTTCAATAAGCTGTTGAACTGACTTCGGGACATGTTTAGTTCTGATGAAGAATGGTGGAAGCGAGACTTCCCATAGCTTAACCTTAGAGTATCTGTTTTAGAAGAAATTAAATCGGCGATTGTGAATACAATCAATCTTCAGATACACATAATTTGCTCTCTACTCATGTTACACTTACTTGAATGCTGCTACAATAGTGTGCTGTGCAAAATAATGTTGATGCTCATGATGTAAGGAATGAGAGCACTGACTATCAAACGCCCTTCTGGAATACATTTGTCCATGAAACCTAAGCTCCAAATATTTAGCAAAGGAAAGGAACCATGCGTCTACAGACATAGGGACAATGGGTGAAACCTGTTTAGTGTGAACAAAATGATTAAAGTCATTTGAAGTATATCATACGACTAGAAATAAACTATCCAATAAGCATAGAAAACTGCTGCTTTCTTACAGTTTTGCACGAAGTGCACCAACTCCACATAAGTATGTTATCCCCCGATCCTAAAATTGGACTCTCCAGTTCCTTCAATATTACTTGAATACAAGCATCTTGGTGAACAAAGCGTCGAATGTGCTGCAGCATTGGTGTATCACAGTTTTTGGCTGGACACAAATATGACTTTCGAAAGCAATATCTCTCAAGAAACATACCAAGTGATATATCGTTTCTACCATACATATCCATGTTCACCGTCCTGTGAAAAATGATTAAGGCGTGTTCAATAACTATTTTAAATAAATGAATAGTAAGGCATTTTGCAATGTTCAACGCATATTACCACGGATTAACGCAAAAATACGGAAAGTTAGTTGACAAAGGTGAGTAGCTACAGAAGGAGACGGAGAGTTTCTGATGTAGGAATGGATCTAGGCAATCCACTCTACCGGAAACCTCACCGGATCTGATCTTGTCTGACTCTAAAGTATTCCAACTGGAATTGTTGCTTTTGAGTTTCTGAGCTTGAGATAATTGATTTTCCATTTGTGGGACAAACTGTAGTCTACCACCAACACGCCTGAAGTCTGCTATCAAACTTTGTACATCATCAGATCCAATTGGTGTGGTTAGTTTTTTGGAGGTGAATCCATGTAGCTCCTTCCTTTCGATAAGCGGCGAGTCCATAAATATTTTACTGTTGATATAAACTCCGTGCATGTATGCATTAATAATATTATTTTCAATGTCTGCAGAAGCAGTTTGAGGAATCACAGGCGCTGCATTAGACTGTTTAACTGTCAATTTAGACGACCAATATGCCTCATTAGGAAAAAACGTACGTAAGTCGCAACTCTTCCCTATTTCTGTTTCAAGAAACGGTAAAGGATACGTAATAAACGGCGAAGCAGATAAAATAATTTCCTCTAAGCATTCACTCATTCTTTTAAAGGAGTGCTTCAATTCAGTTCGTTTAGGTGGAGTTTGAAGATCAGCGGAATTTAAAGTAATGACACCACTGTCTGTCGATAGTGATTCAGTAGTTTCAGCCCTCGATGGAAGTCCAACAGTAGGACTGAGTTCTTCGCGTGCCTCTACAAACTCATCTGACGACGGTGACTGGTCAATTGGAGACTGAGTGCTATCCTCCGCTTCCTTTTGTATTGGAGGCATAGCAAATGAATCAATATGAAAGCTGCGTTCAAGTCTCCAGTTGTACGCAACGAACATCATTAGCGATATAATCTTTTTGACTTTCATCAACTCTGAATTCGTCCCTCCTCGAAGTAACACGGTGCACTGTTAGTTATAATTGCAAACAAGCAATTTTCAATTAAAATTCCACTTATACATATTGGTTTACGTGCTAGAGGTAGCAAATTCTGTTAATATTATACTTACCCCCAAGTGCATAGCACATCCATCATAAAACATTAAAGTTTTCTGCATGCCATCAGAAATCTTAAAGGTTTCCAAATAAAAGTTATGACAAAGTCCCAACTGCGGACGGCCAATATGTGTATCAACAGAATCACAAACAACGCCTTGTGTGCATCTAGCAATTCGTTCCATTACTGATGGCTTAACGTTAATGACTAGTGTGATTCCATGGTCCAGTAAGAAATCCTGTGCCAGTCGTGCAACTGTCTTCTCTACAATCACCAGATCAGGGTTTAAAGCGCAGATTCTTGCCACCGCATTTCTCAGATAATCATATTCTTGCATAACGAGAGGTTCCAATGATAGAAATCTATTCTCAAATCTTTGGTAGTCAATAGAAGAACCCACAAGCAATATTTTCGGATCCTTCAACTTTTGTCGCATATTTCGGTGCGCAACATTCTTTGTACAAACCACTCCATTTACGATACGACAGTCTTCTTTAGCACCTCCAGGTACCTTTTTGAATTGAATGTATTGTCTAATGTCCATGTCATCATCGGAATGCTTTACATCAGGACGAACAATTTCCGTCACTTTGTGTACGATAGGAAGTATTATGTCAATCCAACTAGATGATAGCTCCATGTTTTCTAAAAGTTGCATTAAAAAGTCATTCTCATGTTTAATGTATGCATTGCATAGTCTCTGGAATGCAGCCATTTCACTATCATTTGTCAGTTCTTGAGGACTGTGCCAGCCAGACGGTGCTGACAAATCCTTGCTTCGTTCTTTCTGAGCAAGCAAAGTTTTCTGCAAAAATTCATCCGTCATTGCTTCTGTTGTGATGCTCATTGTTGTTGATTTTCGTTGAGGTCTAGGTGTAGTTTTAGTGGACGTTGCGGGTGACATGTTTGAGCTAGTTGGGCGATTGGGATCGTATGGGTCTAACGAATCCTTTTCTTTTGGTCTTGACATAGACACAGTACTATTCTTTAAATTTAGGTCGACGGAATACATTGAATTAGATGACGGAAGACGATTTTTGGAAGACTTATCATCAGAATCAGAAGTTCCCATGTCTTTGCTATCAGTAGACGTTGAGTCAATCCCTTTGGCTTGAGGATTTTTGATTTGCTTAACCCACAGAGGGTCTTGTACAGAGTCTGACCATTTCCACACGTCCCCATGATCAGCACTGCTTCGAGAGCTCGAAGGTTCTGGAACCTCATGAAGACTAGGTAAAGGCAGTTGTGCCGGTCGATATAGTGCATATGCATCCATAAACACTTGTTCTGCCTGTGATACGCATTCGAGCAATTGTGATTCAAGTAGCAATTGACCTATCTGCACACCTTGACCTCGCCATGTAATTTTTCTCTGAGCCAATAACCAGTCAACCAGTTCACTACCAACCACGCAAGAATGGTAATTCTTAATCATATTATGTCGGTGCGTAGCCCAGTCGATACCTGTTACAGGGTGGCACATTTCATCCCACAAAGCTTTTAGACCTACCCAGTCACTAAGACACTTTAGTTTTTCATCATTTGTACTTGAGGGGATAGGTTCTAGAGTAGGTTCAAGACTTTTGGATGTTGCAAATCTTTCTTCCTGATATCCCACAGAGGCTTTACGTCTTGGAAGGGATCTATACGTGTATTCTGATGAACCAAAGGCAAAATGACTACTACTTTGTTGTTGACCTAAGGATGACTCGGGTGTAGACGCTCCAAATCTACTTTGTAAGTCTTCTTGGACCATCCTTAGATCGTCGGTAAGGTCAGAATTTAAGTCGGCCGATTGCAGATATGACAAAACAATCTTGCAGCAATATATACACACTCTTAAATCACCTAAAGGATCGACAAACAATTCAGGTAAATACAATATATTATATATAATTTTTGACGAAATTATGCTTGCTTGTAGGTTGCTTTACCAGAATAACCAATTATTTTCCCCGGGATTTCTTGGTTGCAGCATCGGGAGCAAAATATTTGTCCACATATTCTACAATGATGCTTTCTTCTGAATGTGGTAAATCTTTCACCACATTCATAACATTCCTTACTAACTGAGTCTGGCATCCAGTATTTTTTCATATCAGCCTGATTCTGACAGCAGAAAGTTATGATAGCATGATCTCATCATCACTGATAGCCGTATGGCCTATCGGTTTTTTAGAATGTTTCAGTTACCCTAATGGGCACATTGACTTACATTAGAGCCCATCGCAATTAAATTAGAGATTCGTCGAAGAACATTTGGCAGAGTCCTAGCTTCAAAAGCAAATGGCGATCCGGCCCCATCCACCGGGTCTGGGGAAGGATTCGATAAATTTGAATCTGATCTGTAATATGCTGGAACGTTCAAGCTTCGTCTGACTGGAATATTTGCACTGGAATTCACACTCTCCAGCGAGTCTGCTCTTCTCTCTTTGGTACCCACACCCACATCCGGAAGACCCATTCCTACACTCGTGGTGGTGGATGTTGAATGTAACTGCATAGGTGGAACAGAAGATGAACCACTGGAAACATTTTGACTGGTTACAGGGTTTGTCCCTACTACTGGATTAATTTGGGCAGGTGTGCCTTCCCCATCTGTTAGAACCAGAACACAAAATCTTACCACTGACTCATAAAGGTTAACAGTTAGCAGCAGCCAGCCTACGGTTATACCAAACTAATCAATATACCTGATCTTCGCCAAAACATAAACTTGGACAACGAAAATCGGCCATCGGCCTTCTCTTCAGCCTCCAAAGGTGGGAACTCAGTTAACTTACTGGTAGAGTTCAAGTTGCTCATTTTGGTAGCACCGTCGGGACGCAATCAGCACAATGAATCAAGACTTCAATAATGCTAATCATAATCAACAAAAGAAAGGTCTTAAGTCAATAATTCTTTTGCAATGACACCAATATAATTAAGGTGCAAGGTACATTTTTTTAACATTAATCGTCTTTATATACTCTTTACCTTTTGACTCTTCTTCCCTTAAACGCTACGATATTATATATAACATAATATGTAGATATAACTAAATGGAATCAGTGTCGTGTCTTCACAATAAACGTTCCCACGTGTGACGTGCAATCCTTAGCAAAAAGTGCTTTGATAAATTAACAACGTTTACGTTTGAGGGTCACTTAATTGTTCGCCAATAATTAGACATTCCATGGATGATGATGATGGATGGACACATGGTTTACTCACCTCACTGTCATTCAGCCACGATGTCAACTAATTAATAATAATAAACATTTTCTCAAATATCTTGTGTAGACAGACACCCGCAATATGTCTTTAGCCCAACCAAAATCACCTCCTTCCTGTCACATTTACATGCTACCGATATCCACATCAGTTTTTAAAAGCATTTACCCCTAATTACATCCATCCATATCCATACTTTACACTACTCTTCTTGCAGGGATCAAAATCAAAACAGAACAGAGACGAATTCGAATGATAGCACATATGGAGCACCAAGAAAAAAAAACGGATTTTTATTAACAATTCATTCAGACTTGTATCTATCTTGTAATCTTGTAAATGGCTATCCATTTAAATTAGGAATTAAACCGATAAATGAAATCTCCCCTCAGAGTTTTCAGTTTGGGATTAAGAGCACCAAAAAGATAACGTACGTAAGTTATGATAATCCATATCGTAAATCGTCGTAAACCACAAACCACCCCCAAAACAGAATTTTATGCAGATGCACAGACAGAGGATGCGGAATGCGGACAACTTCCGTATAAAACTCTGTCAATAATCAGCTGGCTCATCTGTATATTTCTAGTCGTACCGCGTCGTACGTTATATACTATACTTACCTATTACCTACATAGGTAATCCTCCCTCATCCTACTCTCACTTGTCATCATTTACACTTGCTGAAGCTTATTATGGTAGTACGATACGACATACGACGATAGTGATTGTGAATTTGTGAAACCAATTCGTTGTTTCGCTGTTAATAAAATGCAGGAAGGTGTACAAAAAATGCACAAAGCAATGGAGCAAAAGAGAAATATCAATGTGATCTCACACTGCTGATTCCCATATTGTTAGACTTTGTTTAGTTAGTGACGACGCTATAATTCCAATTCATTCATCATCATTCATGATGCATGCCACATGCGAATTACAAATTACTTAATATGAACAACAATATAATAATAATATGCATAAAATGGGTATCATCATCATCATGTAACTTCTGAGCTTTTAAATTTTTTCAATATGTGTAAAAAAATTGCACTCAAATTCCTAAATTAATGTATTATGTTGCATCACAAGATGTTATGTTGCGTTATTTTATTTAATAAGTCGGCTATTTAGAAAAATCCAGGAAAAATCTGGATTGAGTGCGAATGAATTGTGTTGACAAGCAAGGGGCCATCATACCAGTTTGAAAGTTTGTCATCGACTACTTAATTGACTAATTGTAAGTTGTTCTTGACTTGAGGCTTTAAAAGAGCCCAATGACAATGACAACATTATAAGTGCACCAGGATGTCGTCATATTATCTCACCAGCAAGTAACAAGTTCAATACTACACTTCTTGTAACTTGTAAGTATGATGGTGCGTGAGCGTGATCGTAAGCCAATGATGGGAAATGTGATCGTTTATTTATATGCAATTTTATTGAAAACCAAAAAAATACAGCAACGCTTTAAAAGTGTTTGATTACTGGTTTCAATTTTTATTCTTCTTGATGGTATTGAATTAAACTTTAGAAAAAGTTGTATAGAAAAATAGAAACATAAAATAGTTGCATAACATTTAATACACACGTACGTGATGATTCATGGTAGTACAATCAATATAATGCATTGCAAAAAATAAAGGTGCCCTTTGGTAGTGCCCTTTGTCTTTCCAACAGGTTGACGTAACACACGCAAATAATGTAACAGTAACGGGGAAGGTGATTTACATGTAACATTTATATAATATGTATAGAAAATATATTGAAATTCTCTAAAAATGAGTAACATCGAGTAGTTTAGCGAAGGATTCATTCACGGTCTTACGAAGGTCGTATACCTACTTAGTGTTTTGTGGAATTAAAGAAGGTTTCTTGATGAATGATGGAAGGGAACACGTCCGGTTTAAGTTGAACAGATATAATGGTTACATTACATAATATTGAAATGCCCTTCGAATTGTCCTCGTCGTCTAGTCTGATTATTTGTTTTTCTATTTCTTCCCACAACATTATCAAGCGTTTGGTTTTAGTTAAACTAAGGTTTTGTGGAGTAATTTTCAACGTAACGTAATAATTCTATGGCTAGCACTTTAATAGAGACCTCCATGAGGGTAACCGCCATATCCGCCGTGAAAATGTCCTCCTCCTACTCCAATCCCGTGGCCTCCTGCGATTCCGTGACCACCTACCACACCACCGATTCCATGACCGCCACCAAACCCAATCCCCGGTGCACCTCCGACTCCAATCGTATGACCACCTATAGCACCGATGCCGTGACCTCCTGCCACTCCAATCCCCTGACCTGGGAAGGGAGGAGCAATTCCAGCAACCGCAGGAACCACAGGGGTAGGAATTCCTGCCGGGTACCCATGAGTGTGGTGATGATGATGAACAAGTGGACTCACAATCCCAGCGGTGGAACTTGAGTGACGAACATACTTGTAATGGGTAGGACCTTCTTCATCTAAAGCGTAATGCGACTGAAAAGGATCCTTATGCACCTTCACATGAGCCACTGACGGCAAGTAGTGTCCATGGTGGTGATTAATGCCACCATGAGTAACGAATCCGTACCCCACCGAAAATGACTCTGGGTAGCCACCAGCCATGGTAAGGCTTAAGCACCCGAGTGACACAAGTATAACTGAACTTTTAAACATTTCAAAAAGTCATAAACTCCACGAAGAGCAAATAGAGCAAAAGAAAAAAAGATAAAAAGAGGAACAACTTCACAGACCAGAGTCAAAGAGTCAAGTAAGTCCATGCAATGAATGAAAATTAGTTTTATATGGCAGCATTTTTCTGTTCAGTGATACAAAATACAAATGTGGTAAAGGTCGACTAAGAGGTTTGTCTAAAACTGAGTCAGCACTCTAACGTTCGCTCATTTTTTATATTATTACATTGTACCTCGAGTCAAGAACTACTTAAAGGCATTTTTAATTCAGGCACTCTAGCACATACGCCACAGAAACGGAAAGTTAAGAATGAATTTTATGTAGCGTGTCTAAACCATATTGTTTGTTGGTTCACATAATACATTATTTTAAAAACGAGCAAACGTTCGGCAAGAATAAACTAAAAGTACGAACAAGCTTGGATTTATAAAGGCGCAATACGCTTCATATATAAATCGTCGCGACAGTAATGTAAAATATAATTACAATTCATTCAAGGAATTCCCTGAATCGAACCCACCATGCCAAAGTTAGTAGCTAACTCAATTAGCAATTATAACACAAGCCTTATACCCCACAACCCCACTCTGGTATAATGTAGTGTAGTGTAGCATTAGTCAGCAGAGTTCGACATTGTTCTTCATTCTCATGTGATGCTCGATACTGATGATGACTATTTTTTACTTCCCGAACCTGTATTAGAGCAAAGTCATTATTTCATCACTAATCATCAAATTTCGCATCACAGCCAACACTATAAGATAGCGTCGACGATGATTCTATTTTTTAATGATCGTTATATAACTTGATTACTTCGAGTATCATAAATTAATTGGTAGCATATGCACTTAAAACCATGTTCTGCTTTAGTACTGTTTCCCAATTCCCAACTCCTCTTACGGTAAAACTCCAGAACCCACATTGATAAACTCGAAATCAAGCATTTTACTATACTACTGACTTTTTTGTATCTTGCCGACAGGAAAAAACTCAGTAGTGCTGCCACATTCTTAGCCAACAATTAGCGCAGTACCTTTTAAAAACATCTACCTATATATACTCACTCAACACTTCATGAGATATTGTATCACACTAACTACCACTACAACTTAAACTTATCAAACGAAGACACATAATATATAAATGCGACAGTTCATCAATTTATGGTCATTCATTACATAATGATTTGCAAAAACAGCAAATTAGACGTTTTCTTCGTATTTTATGTTGTAGCAGTCTATCACATCGGCACCTTTTAAGTTATAGATTGATTAAGCAAATCAAATCAATTATCTGCAAGGGGAAGTAGTAAACCATAATGTTTCCGAATGATCATTCATGCGTTCTCAATTTACTAATAATATCGTATCTTAACATAATCTCATATTTACAGCGGCTACGTAGTAATAAAAGTGAAGCAATGTTTATTGGCTTGACCAAATGCATGGTGTTGCTCCGTTTCCGTAATAAGATTTCAAAATACACGACGATTATAAAGGAAGAAGCACTAAAGTTAAAAACTGAAATGAAGCCACGAGAGACTAAGCCGGAAATTCATAATGGGAAAATCTCAGAACCATCCCCATTCTACATCTCCAATTGTAGCACATAGGTAGACTAATGACAATGACGATGAGTCTTGTATGGATAGGGTGGCTGGCTAGACCATTGACTTGACACAAATGTATCTGAGCAAAATTGATGCCGCTGGCAAAGGAAAATGTATATATAAGATAGCAGATGAGATAAGCTCGGATATATTATTTGAAAGATAAATGTGGATTCGATTCACATTTCTTATAAAATTAACAATGATTTGAGTTGGTCAAATCATTGGGTACAAGTAAGCTACATGAATAATTATTGGGGAACTTCCCATCATCCTTCTTAATGAAATGAATAAATTGCTCACATAAATTGTTAAAATTACATATTATAAATTCAACACATTTCAATAATTACGTGAATGTTAATCCATCATTCATCCTTGTATATCAACGTGTAACGTGCAATACAATAAGAGAAAAAACCTACTATTTACATTTTAAGAGCTTCCGTTAACATTTTCATTGATCCTTTCTGGAGTTGCACTAGAAATGCAATATGATTCACCAAATTTTCAGCATGTATAACGAGGAAGCCATGTTTAGTGCATGTGAAATAGCGAACGTCGACTTGAGTTAAGTGTGTCAGATTAGCACCTTGAATTTTTATAAGGGGAAACACGTAAACATAAAACCGTGTAATTATAAAGCATGTAGTGTACAATGAGAAAATAAATCGCTCACTTACTTCCAACTTCCATATTTTTTCTACATTTTATGCCCTTCTTCCTAGACAGATTCATGCTATAACAGTCTGTCATGTAAGAGTGTGGGAGTACTTCATACGCATAAAAAATGATTTTTAACAAGGATACTTTTTTAATACAAGGTGCATTGTTGCATTCTAATCTAATAACATAGGGACTTCGGCAGCCCATGAATAGAAATATTAAATGACAGTTTTATGCATAATGCAAAAGCTACAAAAAATATGCAATAGTTTATGCTCATTTTCAGACTTACACACATGCAATTTAGATAAAAATATGATATTCTCATGTTAAGAGATATGATAATGTAGACTATTAAATGCACATCGTTTTAAGAATAAAAGTGACATGTGTACCGTCTGAGTGTGGCTATTGCGTACAACTTGTTCTGCTGCTATTTCTATAAATATAGTATTTAACAGTAAACATCATTATATTTGTTTCATATTCTTTTAAAATGCAGTATCGAAAAATAACATGCGTAAAAATGTTTTATCTGAACCTGCATGCCCCTATTGCCCTATATATACCTAAGCACACAACCTGCTAAATTCTACATCCCCCCTTGGAAGTCCAACATTTTCAAAATTTCATAGCATATTATAGCGTCCAACTATATTTCGCGTTATAATAAAAGCAAGCTGAATTCAATAAGCTTTGAAACAAACCCTCTTTCAAGTTATTAATAACTAATCCAAACTTAAGGGTTTTACAGTTTCGTAATTTCGCTCAGTCACTTATATTAATGAGGTGGAAGGTGTATGTTTAGCATGAAGACTCATCAGTACACATATAGGTATGAAAAAACAGACTTTGTTAAATGCACAGATATCAATCAAATCAATTTCCCAGCCCGTGACATAAGCAATTAGCCCATAACTGTCATATAACCGTCAACATTGCAAGTACATCATAAAAATCTACAATCAATTCCAATTTAAAAGGAGAAAGAATGGATAAGGCTGCATAATTGGAGTCGGAAAGAAAACAATTATCAAGATTATCAGATCATCTCAGACGCAACCACAGGAAAATCCATCACTTGAGAGAATAGAAACACAATGAGCTTGAATTGAATTGCATTGCTGATTGTTAGTGGCAATGAAAAAGCATTTTGATGCTGATACTTCGATATCTTCTATGCATGGGATTCCGAGTTGAAATTGGGCAAGCAAAGTGTTTTGTAATTAAACCCAAGAAAAATCTCAGTGTACGCGTAAGTTTGAAAAAATCTGATTTTGTGATAATTTATTCTTCACTTCACATTATGCAAGATAAAAAAATATAGACTTGGAGGGTAAAGATAAAAACCACGCATTCAAGTTAATTTTCATACAAAAATAAAAGTTGATCCAAAATCGTGGTGGTATCTCGTATTTCCGTTTTATAATAAATATTCACAGACTTATGATTAGTCCATGCTTGAAACACGACACTCGTGCCGGGTATCGAGGCGTTGAGGCGGACGGCAGGAAGAAAGCATTTCTAGCAGTCATCGGCGTCATCCCAAATCCCAGCCAAAGTCCAATTCGACCCATGACTTCCGCTAACGCTGCTGGTCGGGTTGACTTCGTTCAAGCATATATGTTTGTTTCTTGTGCATTTTTTGTTAACCAGTGTGACATGTAAAACCGAATACCCAAAATAGTAACTGCGAATTGTGTCCAATGGTTCTCTACATGCGTTCGGTTGAGTAACATATTAAATTCAAAACTTTCCTTCCAAACTTCCCAACGCTATCTTATACTTTTCACTGTTAGCATCATTTAAAAAGTTATCAAATATTATAGGAAATCGCGGACGAATAGATGTCTGTTCACGTTTGTTGTAAGATAGCCACTTTACAAATCCAACACCAATTTCCTGTAAATAGATTTCAGGTTTCAAATTAACAAAATGTTCGTATATATACCTAGTATGTAGTATTTTCAAAGTGTACGGACGGATCACTTACTTTCCAGCTATCTCTATAACTATCCGAAAACTCTAGCCATCGCTGAATTTCATTTATTCGTCTTTCAACTTTATTGCAAAGTTCGGACACGCTAGCAGAGTCGAAGCGTGCAACTTTTTCTCGTATTGCACGCAAAATAATGTACCATGCTGTTTTTTTCTTTATTAAACCAATTGTGTTGTTATCTTTGTCGAGAAAGTATAGTACCTTTCCTTCATATCCAGTTTCCTCCCTAACCTGAATATAAATAATGTTAATCCCTTTATATTTTTCCTTAGAAAGTATATAGCTACCCGGTACTTTTTTTCCGGTCTAGTGGAAATCGTCGACCGTGGAAAATTTAGACCGGTATCATACATGGATAATTTCTTTTAAAAGTTTTCCCCAATTCCGACCAACGTGCATATTTACATTCTCATTTGGTGATATATTCACACGAGTAACCATTGTCCATCGTCGTTTAAGATATCGGACAAGCATACAAAATGGTGACTTGTGTGAATAAAATTAAAATACAGATACGCTGGATGGAATATGGAATTAGTTAAACATATTTAACACTAGGGCTCGAGAAAATTTTTAAAGGGTTTTATGCGCTTATGAGTGGTCCAAATTTTCCACCATCGAGGAATTCCACCTGAACCTTTGCATAGGTATACTCATACCTTCTGCATATAATCCTCTACCGCTTGTTCTACATCTTGCTCCGGATTAGAAATTGGGATATCATAGTCTATTGTTGTTAATCCAAAATCTTTTGCTTTTTCAATGGCTTCATGAACAGGCAAAGAGCATAAACTGTCTCCGTTAAAATTCTCCTCCAAATCTGGATTTGTCCAGCAGATAAATCTGCGTAACAGTGGATTAATTGTGTAATGTGTAGCAAACAAATACAGCATATAGTATTTTTTATAATTTGAAAATTATATGAAACAGTGGGATGAGGGCAAAATTTTGTTTCAAGAATGTAAGTTTTAAATTGTGCCTACCTTAATTGTGGACGCTCAAGGTAGCTTAGATTTACCACATGCTGATTTTCTGGTTGTATCATTTCAAATACTGACGTATATTTGTTACTTTGTATAAAATGATAGAATGATTCCTTTTGGTCTTGTGGGATTTCGGGATTTTCAACAAAAGTAAAGAAAAATGTCTCCGCTACCCGTCTGGCAAACTCAAATCTTCCATCAGTGTACCTTGCCAAATCCTCTGTTAAAGATTCATTTACGTGTTGTTGTAATTTCATGACCAAAGTATAACGCACGAGATGTACCTTATTTGGTTACTTGAATATCTCGCATACCTCTACCCCGAAGAAACATGTGAACATTTTTTGAACCAATGCAAAAATAATTGCGACCAAGTAGTTTTCTGGCACTGACATGACCAGCTTCACCATTTGCCTTTTCTGTGCTGACAACTTTAGCTACAACTGATAGTGGCTGTAAAAAATAGTTACAACATAATTTCTCAAGATCTCGTAATTTTATGATATTAGCAATGATATCAATCAATACGTTTCTGGCAAAATGTACCTTAATAAAATACTTTGCCCAATCATTCACCGCACTTGGTGTTTTGTCTTCATCTCCCATCCCACCAGAAAATTTCTTCAAGGCGAACGTCATAAAAACATACTTTGTACTTACGATTTTACCTTTATCAACCCTGTGAAGTTCTAGGACACAGTTCCCTCTTGCCACCTACCCAATTATCAAGATAGCGTTGCATAAAAATATTATTAACTGATTCTGGAAAAAGACAAATTAATATGCGCATATGCATGCACGTAAAATATGTCCCGAAAATTTCAAGCCCCGCAAAATGCAGGATTTCAAGCTATACATGATATACCTTATCACGTAGCTCTTTGTGGGCAAAATATATTTTGTCATCAGGCTGACGTTTTTTACCCCCAACTTTAACATCCGTGATAACCCCTCTGTAATTCGGGGGCAGTATCCCGGAAGGAACATCGTATTCAATACATTTCACCAAAGGATGCTTACGACACTCCTCCAACCACCTGTTCAATCAAACAAAGTAACATTCGCCATTGCACAACCCTTTCGTTCTTGAAAATACTTTTAATTATTTGGTCTACCTAGCACAACCACATCCATCAATATGTAAAGATACAGACCTTCGAGTGTCAAAAGATTCCGTTTCGTCCACGTCCACCACACCATCCTCCGAAACGCTTTCTGGGTCCACCACACTCATGTCTTGAGTTTTGAGTATGTAAATGCAACAATTAGGATTTGTATGATGGTCACAGTGATCATCAGTGTTTGTGAGCTGTTATAATAACTCAGCGTCCGTCCTCAACACTACTTGTCCGCGACCATTATTTCCAGTCAGTTTATATAACCAGTTGCAGGCTCTACAAAGTGAGCGGCTACAAAACTACTTTCTATCATAAATTATACTTACGTATACAGGACGCAATAATACTGCTTTAAATATCGACGTTATTATGGCTTATTCGTAGAAATATACTGAATATTGCATCAGTCTTTGCAAATCCTAGTTTTCTAGGAAGGAGTAAGTAAATAAATACACTATTCTATTATTGCTAGAAAACGTTTTGAGTGGGTTTTTTTGAGTCATATATGGCCAATGCAATGCAATGGTTCTCGTTCTCCATAAACGTTAGTCCTTTCCCTCACTTCATGCGAAGGTTAGACTGAACATATGACGAGTTTTTTGTGGTCGTTGTTGTGGGCTATGCTATAGCATACAAGTTTAAAACGAAACGAGCATCATCATATCATATAATCATGAATGAAGCATAATATTATGTTTATGTAAGTACTACTGCAATTGTGTTTGCTCGCGAAAGTCTTTGAGTGTTGTGCTAAATATGTAGCGTATGATTTGAGGAGGATTTAATACGTTGCTGTTATAAATGGAATAACATATATTATGCATATGCATGATGAAACGCTTGAATTTTCAATATTCATTGTCCGCACGCCACACACCATTCATGTTCAAGAGTAGATTAGAATCATGGCAGCGCAGCGGAGCGTAGACAGACGCTTCTGATTCTGATACCACCACCATTAAACATTAAAATAACTCTCGCGTAATTCTGGTCGTCAGTTTCGCCAGCATAATAATAATATGTAGAACGTTGCAGCAGGGTCAGAAGTTCAGAGGTTGTTTGGAAATGAACGTTATCCGCCTCACAGGACGAAAGAAATTCACGAGAAACGGAACTGTTTGTTTACCGGGCATTGTTGTCCCTGCTTCTTCAATATTTAATACCTAGCTAGGCTCAAGGCCAAGGCGTTCTTTCACTTCATATTCATGAACCAATTTTCTCCCACTCACGCATTGCATACCAAAAGCCAGTGAATTTCCTAAAAAAAAAAGTATGAGAAAGGGGGTCGCTGCAGCAGGGATTTGAAGATTTGAAATCTCACGTTATACATGATAACTTTTTTTGTACTTATCCGAGTTGTCCTTTTCTTCTGCATTCTCAACATCTCCGCCCACATTCTTAGTGTTTTAGGCAGTGCAAGTTTTGTCTTAACTCTTAACGAGATGTAGTAATGCAGATGCCAGGAGTATGTGCTGGCTTGGAATTGAATTATAGATACTTTTTTTGGCATTGTCCACGATTGCGAATTGCGATTCAATGAGAGAAAAGGGATGCTATTTCAACTCATGGTATTATTGCATGATGGATGGGTGGTATGGATTATAGAAAGCTCGATCTTTGTTGTAATGTAATGGGATTTTGGGACAGAAGACTCTTTGTATTGCATGATTTTTATGTAAATAGTGCCAAGACTGGTGGCTTACGTTTAATTGATATTTAATTATTCAGTAATGTATGAAATTTATTTTCAACAAAATCATAAAAACAGATACAACAAATTACCAACGCACACTGAATAAGTAAGATTATTCATGTATGTAATTATAAGTTTGCTTGACTTGACAGTAATGAGTTATTAACGCATACTACGCTGCTGTAGAACAATTTTAGATCTATAATTTCAACTATCATTTATCTTTTCTTCAAAGTAGCAACCGGCATATTAGATGAGTACGTCACTTAAAAAACAGATTAAAACATAATTACACTTTATGATAAATTTAAATGTACACGTATAGACTTTTGACTTAATCATTGTAAATTTTACTTAGGGTCTTGATTACAATTACAAGGTTTTAATCTAAAGTTAGATCGCCGGTGTCATTTTAATTGTTACATAAATGCAGTCTGCCAACGTTCACACTCAAATAAATATATATTTCAACAAGCTTGATAGTTCATTAAAATATAATAGGTATAGCTAACAACCCAAGTTTCAACAATGCACCCGTGGACGTTCATGTAATTGCAACTAATTTAAAACATTAAAAATTAATATACATCAGCCTTGAATAAATTTCGTTCCAAAGTCGTAGGAAATTATGTACAGAGGTTATTTTAGGGGTAAGAACTTTTAGAGCTAGCGATTTAACTGTAATAGTAAAATCTCTTAAAATTAATAATATCATAATTAGGTGTTTGACAGTAATTTTACAATAATTCTACATGAAAGCTACTAATTCATACTCTGACAATATATTTTAGTGAAATTTCTAAATTCAGTTTACACAATGATTGGCGTCTCTTTTGAGAAATGATGATGATAGTGGTGGTGAATGTGTTCGTGAACGTGATGATGTTCATGTTTCTTCACAACAGGTGGGCTTCCCAACAATGAGTTCGTGCTCGGATTCGGATTTTTTCTGTTAGGCGATGAAAACTTTTTGTCGCATCCCCCGATATTTTCACGCTCTAACCAACTGATTACTTGAGCCATAGCTCGAGCATGCTCCTGCTCCCTATTTCTGTGTTTCAATTGATGTGGAGTTGAGGCTGCGTTGGCCAAATTCGTGTTCTTGTTTCTGGGTGAGAAATGCTGATGATTCACAAAGCAACCTTCAAGTATCTCTAGCGGGTCATTTTGTTGAAGATTCTGGTGGGGCTCTAGGAAGGTATTGTTTGAATTTAGATTGCAGCACGTGTGATTAACTCCTGCCGCGGTGACCAAAGGAGCTCCCTGGATTATAAGCTGATCACGTTCTGTGGGGAGTAAGTGATGTCTGAATAGATTTTGGCTTAAATCGTGCGATCTTGACCTGTGATGACCATGCTTTCTGCATTGATGTTGGTGCGAGTGATGGTGACTGCTCCGATGTATATGAGCATCATAAACCTTGCTACCCCCTAAGTAGTGATGGTGAGGTCGAAAGGGTGGAGCTGAGGTGGGACACGAATTTCCCAACAGTAGTTGCTGCTTTTGCTTGCAAAGATTCTCGTTTAACAATGGTAATACCGGGCAAGTAGAATCTAAAAGCTGACTTTGCGTACACGGGGCCATGGAGGTATGCTGAGCATGATGTGCTTGAGTGTGATCACGCCGACAGCAAGGATTCACGTTGTTTTTCTCCATGTTGGCTTGCAACAACTCGAATATATCGGGACGCTGATGGGAACAAACCCGTTCCCTCCACTTTTTCCTATTTCTCAAAGGGGACGCACTACAATCTCGGAAAACTTCTGGGGAAAGGTTTCTGCATCCACGACACGCTCCATGGGCTGAGCTTGGCAAGCGAACGGAATTGAATTTTGGCTTATCCAAATGATGCGATAGTCTATCCCTGAGTTCCTTTTCTTTTCTCCCAGATCCTCCGCCTAGCCTGTCTCTGTTGAGGTTCTCCTTGATTGTTACGTTAACATTATTCCGTAGCTTTGGCCGTGACTCTATGTTTGCAGAGTTGCTATTACCCATTCCAACGACAGAGAGATTGTTGTTTGTCGTGTTATTATTATTGTTGTTGTTATTATTTACTGGAGTCTCAGGAGAAGTTAGGTTGCTTGAGGTAGTTTCAGAGCTATTTGGTAGAGTTTTTTCAGGAGTCACTGTCAGTCTCACTTTAATCGTCTTCTTGCCACCTTGTGGAACCGTAATTGAATCGTTCACAGCTCCATAAATGCTTCGCACAAGACCGGCTATATCCTGTAATAAGATTGTAATTACATGTTAGTTAATATATAAATAGCATCTGCATAATATATAGATTTTTATATTATCTCCATTTTTTCACTTACATCTTTGGTAATTTTTCCATGACCATCAAAGTCGTAGAATGTAAATGAGAATTCTTTCCTCTCTTCACCGGACTCACACCCTTCTACTTGAACGTCACATTCAAAATCCTGTAAAACCAAAATTAAAAAAATACATGAATTTAACGCACGTATAACAAGCCTTTTAAATCATCCAACAGATTGATAATCTTCTTGTTGATTCTGTCAAAATTACATATGTTATAACGTTGATTCATATATACTGCTGCTGCTTATTCCTCAAGGATAAAAGTCGTGATATCTACATTTATTTGCTCAACTAATAATTAAATTAAAGAGCCCCTAGCTAATTACAAGTAGTTCAGTTTAAAGTCCGTATGTCATATGGCAATCAATACTGCGGGTCAGTATAATTGGCTGACAAATATAGGTGTTAAATTGTGATAAATGTTGAGCCAAATATATGTTTTTATATAAATATGTAGTGGTGTAAGGCAACCAAGTATTATCAAACCTTTCTGACAACCGTGAAAAGTAGAGGAAAGGCTTGATCGTGATTGGTGACGATATTAACTAAAAATCTGGTATTAACGGTTGACCACGTGAAGTCACCCATGGAAAATGAGCAAACCTTTTTCTAGAAGGCCGAATTATGATAAGAAGGCCCACCTTAACTTGCTTCCATATAGATCAAATTCTATATACATTTCAGCAACGAACATAACACCTACATGCGCGAAATTCTCTGACATATCAAAATAATTAATTCCTCAACTCACATAAGCATAACCATACGCGGTCCATTACGTGGTCGATCGCAATACTCGCAATATCGCCACGTATATACGGATGTGGATGTATAATTTAGGTCTGCAAATTTGTTAAAAACTAATTATGTGAAAGCGCGCATCAACAAGGAATCTTCACAATATACTACAGTAATACATCCTGTTGTCTAATTTCTTGATTCTCGCAACGACCCTTTTTGGTGCCTCAAATTGCTGATGTATTTACAAAAGCTTTTGGCAACGCAACGTACATAATATGCTGTACTGTCGAGATCTGGCTGTCGCCGTGAAGAAGGAAATCACACAAACTTGTGAACTTTCTTCACATCATGACCTGCCATTATAAAAATACATGATATGCATGTAAGTAAAGTAACTTTTGTTGTTTGTTAAAATGCTTGCCATAAGATTTTAACAAGCCACGATTTGCTTTTGTATGGAAATTAAAGTGAATTTGAGTGGTTGTTACTACACAAATATGAACATACGTTTGGGTAGCCGATCAATAAAATCTTGTTCCGTGTAACAGTTTGTGAAAAGAAAGCTTGATGATGGGGTCCAAAGTGATAGTAGGTAACACGGTGATCACGAGTAAATCCCCCCTAATCTGTAATAATCTGTATCCTCTATTCTACACAGATTTTCGTGACATGACACGAAGAATAATGCGAATGAGCGATTTGTGTTCCCCATTACATTTTACTTGACACGTTCATCTCAATTCGAAACAGCCCACAGGAATATCCTCACCAAATGCTTTATGTCGATACCAGTTAGTTGGTATACACTATCCATTTTAAATTCGGACAAGTCAACGGGTGAGGAATTGAGAATACATATTTTTTTCCAAAATCAATCCTGCTCACGACCTCACTTGCCCTGCAGCGACTTGATGCGATTTTGTGTGAATGAATGAATTATGATTCTACGCAGCTGTGTTCATTCAATTATTTGATAAATGTATCAGATTCATGGACTACGTACTTAAAAGTATGAGTCGAGTTGGAATTGTTTAACCAACGAGGTTTTTGCTTCGCACCAGGTAACATAAATATACCCGTTCGTTCTAAAAGGAATGAGTCATCAAAACTTGAGATATGGAAGCTAAAACTTGGACTTCCAAAATGTATACGGTTTCTGCAAACCGATTGATGCATGCATAACCACTGCATTCATTATTAGTCACATCGAAGGAAAGGGCCATAATTCCAAGTCCACTTTGTCCACACGCATGCAAATATTGATAAATACGCTTGTAATAAAACGTCACGCCGAGTGGGAGCTTTGTGATCAAGGAAAAAGTCTGAAACTCCTTCATTCCCGTTCCGTGTTTTTCTCGAGGCGTGAGTATTGAATACGCTCAACCTCAAAAAGATTGCATAACCGATAAGCCTTTTCCTGAAGTAAATGTTTCATTACGTTGTTGTATGTCATAGTTATAGACCTTCAATGTGTACACATTATGTGCTAAGCGTTTGACGTGAAAGAAAACAAAAGCTGGTCATTTCAAGGATAGAATCAAGAAAGTGAACAAGCAATGCAGTGATTGCATGATTGCATGAAACTAAAACTAGCTTTGAATTTGAGTTGGTCTCTGGGTTCGCATTCGCTCTCCCTCAACCAGATAAACGGACCAGGTGATGTGAGATATAGACGTATTCTAAGTTCCAATCTGACTTTCGTAGGTTCATTGCACTCATTCCGTTTCAACAGTCATTACAATTCATTGCTAAACGCTGTAACTTGCACAAAAGTTTACAAAACATTGCGTATAATGCTGAGAATCGTAAATGATCCATAAAGAGACCAATCTAACAAACGCGGCTACTGTTTGGTGCACTTAAGGTGCGAAAATATTGCGCTATCTAGAGGGAACTGATTACCACATCACATATTTACAAGAATATATACAAGAAGATTCAACTCAATCTATCATTTTCCTTTTATAATTCACGCTGTTATTAAACGAAAGTGAATGGAATAATGACTTGATGACCAAATGTACGTATTACTGTACTTACCTCGAATTTGACTTCATTGGAATGATGATGTAGATACTCGGGGTTTTCTAGGTGAGACGCTTCCGAGACGGTTGAGGATGCAAGACCGGGATTTATATGAGCTCCATTATTGTATGCAGAGGAAGCATCATCCCTCACCAGTTCTTCAGTGTCGGATGGTCGCCCATCACAGACATTTGATCCAAGCACTGTAAATCACACAAGACATTGCACATGAGCATTTAACATACATATATGCGGAACACAATCTCGATTATGCGGTATAAGAAATATTAACCAATGCATCAGACTGGATATTAAAGAAGTTATAATAGTATATATCTACGTTCAATTTTAAAAGCATAGTTGTTACGTGTGAGCAAAACGAACGATAGATTGCAATTGCAAGCAATAATTTTGACTGGTACCCTGCTCAAGTTTCAGAAAACGAGCCTTCTGTTATTCTTTGAAAATTCCTAATCTTCAAGGGATCATTTAGGATGATTATCTTGAGAAGAATCGTCTCACTTCTTGCGGCCTAACAAAAACTAAAATTTCCTACCCTCCAGAGAGACACCGAGCGAGAATGATATGCATACCTAGGCCGGCTGAGTTCTCATGTAGAGAACACATTGCCCAACAACAATGGCAAACAATGACTGCATACCAAGGCATCCTTGTTGTGAGAGGGGGAGAAAAAAGGAAGGTAACCTTAATCTTCTCCAAGACGAGACCCTTTTCAGATAATAATGCGACATGCGCAAACAAGCCCGGCTTTCGTTTATTAAACCCACTACCCTTCATACAATCGATCTACCATTACTACCATTTATACTCTCACCATTCCATCTCAATGAATGAATGAATGACTGAGGGAGTACAATCACTGTGGAATGCAGTTACCAGTACCAGTCATTTCACAAGCTTATACGACATGTCCAAAGAATAAAGGAAGATAATCTAACAATGCGCACACCAAACCTTCGGGCTTCTTGCTCAGTTTTACCTGTATGAAGGAATGCAATGCATCACCTCAAGTCAGGTAGGTACAAAAAGTATATCCTTTTGTAATAGATGGACCATTTTATACTAGTAACCTATTACTAAAAATCTTGTTAGACAATTCATAAACAAGATAAAAGCTTAGGTGCAATGCAATGATGTTTAGTAGAAGGTGGCCTCAACTTCGTGATGCATACTACATTACATGTATGTAAAATGTAACACAGTAACACCATCTTTAAAGAAATCCAGCTCAACTTTAGCATAACGTTGTAAGGATGGTATGAAAAATTCCCTTTTCAGATCTTCTTCATTCAGCAGCGTGTTTTGTTAATAGTTACCTTTCGAAGGAACGGAGGAGGGATGCAATGGAAAAGACATAGTATGAAACTGAATCTTTTGCATTCTTTTTTTTCTTCTCCTGATCTTCATCATCATCAACACCACCACATCGCTGAATTCACCTTTTCACAAGGGAAGGAACGGGATACAAATAGTTTTACACATGAAAACATGAATTTTTATATGCCCTCCAGAGACGAAGAAAAGATATGTATCCATCCATCTATTATACCTCGCATTGTGTGAACCATTCACAATAAAATTACTTGGAGAGAGATGATGCTTTTAGAAGTGATTTTCGTGAAAGAAAAACAAATTGAAAACATGTTCTTGTGAAAAAGGGAAGAGGAGAAGGGATTTTTACCAAAAACAAATCCATCAGATGTGCTACCAGCAGTAACAGAAATCCCTCACTAATTTTCAGCTCATGCATAAGATTTACAACTGGTAGGCATAAGTTTTCTGAGTAAACAAGACGTGTTCGAGGAACAGCGAGAGGAGTATGAAAAAATGAAATGGGTAACTGTATTTAAAAACATTTGCTGATCAATCACACACCCTCAGGAAGCTATAGGTATGCACTGATTGATGATGGTCATTTAAGAAGGCATGTCGACCCAACATGTTTCTCTTGTGCAGTATGTCACGTCGATGAAAATGAATGGTTTGCAGATACAGATAATCACTTACGTTAGTTGTGATTATGTTGAAATGCATTAAAAATTTCAATGAGACTTGATTACGCGCTTTCTTTATCTATTGCAACAATTAATTCCATGATTCACTTGTTTTCTGCGAAAAGTATGCAGTAACTACAAGTAAATCTTAAAAGCGCTACGTGGTTGATGATGTGTCACAGAGTCATTCATTCCTCTGAAAGTTTTGGTCTGTCAGTCAGTTCATCGTCACAAATTCAATTTTTACAAAAGGAACCGCAAAAGGTGAAATTTTTCACTTTGAGAATTAATTTGCACATTTTACGATCCTGCAAGTCAAATAAATGGCAATAAAAATGGTTTCTTGTTTGGATATATATGGGATTACGTCCTTATGTTTTGTTTGCGTGACTCAAGTTTTTTACGTTACAAGGTCTGCATCACACAGGCACAACGTATCAACCTGTGTCGGCTTTCTCACAAAAGCACATGCACCCATATACCTAGATAAAAATGGGGAATACAGAACGCTGAAAATATTTAAATACCCGAGACGACAATATATTTTAAGTGCATATTTTTCAGAGAGGCAGTAAAGAAAGTCCCAGAAGAGAGAAATGAGTTCTGCTTGTTGTCACCCCACATCTTAACTGTATAGTAGAGAGTCATTTCGGTCTCCAAAAAATCCATCGATAATGATTGCAAAAGGAGTTGCCCGTTGCCC
>JAANSN010001041.1:0-39573 GCA_036850665.1 Dicranocentrus wangi | reverse complement strand
ATAATATCACGTATCAATTTACACGTTGTGTATTGAAATTCTGTATTATAAGTTATTAATACATAATATGCTGATGAGAAACTATTTCCCAAGTTTAATGTGATTTCATGAACGTCGTGGGTGTTCGGTGTTACGTTTTAAACGACAGACCAGTATGCAGTAGTAATGGTCACGTTCACATTTCTGCTTGACCAGAGAACCCAAATCGATTCATTTGCACAAGTGACAATGCTGCCCAAAATGTAAAACTTGTTTCGTAACGTCTGCAAAACACATTAGCGCTTCAAACAAACGTTTTTGCTTGGTATATTTAAGTGTTGAGTTAGTTATCGCTCTCACTCTCTCCACATTATTCTCCACTTTCAACTTTCCTGCGATTATTGCTACCCGCTATTGTATTGTAATTTATACTTCATTCGACCTTTCGACCTTTGACATTGTACTTTGTTCTCAACCGAATTATAAAGTAATATTTACATAAGTAATGTTAGTCTAATTTTTTGTAGTTGCATTATTTGTGAAAGGTAGAAAGAAGGGTACGCTTCGCGAGAGTATAAAAGGGAGCCTTTTTCGGAAGTTGAAGTCAGTTTTGTTTCGGTCACCAAGAAGCTAGTAAGTTCTGGAAGTGGCTTCTCCAATTTACGCTCAATTCAGTTTTGAACTAGTAGAGGCAAGCCTGTTTAGGTGGTTTGGTATTGGAAATTGGTCAGAATCCGTGCGGTGTCAGAAATTAGGGGTGTCTGGGTAAGGGTAAGGTTGAAGATTTGATAATTAAAAAATCAAAATGTTAAATTATGTCTTGTGTTAGGTTTTGAAACAAACTTCTGATTTTATTTTTTTGTAGTGGAGATTTTGCAGGTTGACTGCACGTTCAAGACAGCGGGGCCCGTCAAGACAAGGAAGACATAAGAAAATGCCGAAGCGGAATGGGTTTTACATGTTCATGGAGGATCGGCGGGGAAGTGTCCTCCAATCTGGCTATCATCTAACTGGAGGAAGGGCCGAGCTGGCTCAACTGTTGTCTGCAGAATGGCAGGTAAGAATTTAATAGTTACGTTGTTGACCGTACTTCTTACTGTTGTAAGGAGATGTCAGATATTTATGCTGACATCTACTTACAACATCATCATAGACCACAAAAAAATAAACTAATTATTATATTACCAAAACATGCAGAATGAAGAGAAACCGAGATATGAGAATGTTTGTAATGTCTTGTATCGATCATGTTATTGAAAATCTGTGAAATATTTTACCTTTCTCAAAAGTACACTTGTGTAAATATGACTAAGAACCTGAGGAGTAAATTACCTCATACTGAGGGTTCCTTTTGTATGAAATAAATAAACAAAATAAATAAATGCTTATGATAATGTTTCATAATGTAAACTAATTCATCAATAATTATCCTTTAAGAATTTAAGTCTGGAGGACAAAGAGCGTTATGCTGAGCGCGCAAGAAGGTTCAATGCGCAGGCGAAAGGTCATAAGGATGCTGAAGGACACGCGTCAAACAACAGTGCTATCCTTCGTAACACTCCACTGCCCCCAAATATGTCTCCATTGTAAGTTGTGATAAACGTCACAAAAATTTACTAATGTTATTTTATCCATGTTTCAAATGTTAATTTTTTATTTAACAATATACAACAATTTCATTTTTCAGGGAAGCTCAAAGGGCACAACGGCTACACGAAATTAACATTTTACGACGAGCAAATCGACCACTTGTTCGAGAGTTTTTTACTCAGGAGAATTGTGTGGACATGCCAATTGTAATTTGTAGCTTCTCAGCGTATTTTGAACCAGAAGTGGTGGACGTATACGTTCCTGCTGAAATTGGTCTTACGGCTTTCACTATAAAAGATGGAGTTACTGGCAATTTTGGAAGGATTATTGACCCTTCCAAATCTGGTAGGTCAAAGTCAAATGAATTTTACTACTTGTATATGTTTGTGCATTATGCGATTTAGTTGCAGTTGAGAAAATTACTTTTCTTTAATTTGGGGTTTTGTATGCAAATGTTTAGCAGGTGAGAAGCTCAAGGGTCGAGGAACGGAAGTTGCAAGCATGGTGGAGGTACTTGGAATCCCCCATCCTGGTACTGTGGATGAAATGTCCGATTATGGCTTACTGATTGATACACTTGAGATGTTTTTGGATCACGTAAGTTGTACAGGATTTTTGTATAACTAATTGTATTTTAGTCGTTTGTCAATAGTAAATCTAATAATTTCTTTTTCCAGCATTGCCGCTGGCAGCCAAAAACAGCGGAACCTGGGCTATTGTACGTATTCGGGTTTGATTCGGATTTTCAAAAGCTCTACGAGTCACTAAACTATGTATATGAGTTGGCAGGTAATATATAATTGATCGTGTTAAGATTGAACCTTGTGTTTAACGTAAGAAATTATCTTACATTTTTGCTTTGTTTCGCTTCAAACAGGCAGAAAACTTCCTATCAAGGTACTCAGCCTGAATTTATATGCACACTTCGCTTCGACTGAAGTCCATCGCCACTTGCGGCTTAACGACGATGATCCCAACGGAGACGCCGTCCAAATGGAGCCAGAAGCTAGTGAGAAAATTACGACACAGTTTCTCGAAAAAGCTTCTGATGGTCGTTCAAGACAGAGCTTAATTTCCACACATCGGGACTATGGAGAAACGTTGAACAACTATTTCGTTTACTCGCTTGAACATCCCCTGACCAGATATGGTTTGTTCATTCATGAAGCGGAAGTGGAGGATGTTATCAAGAATGTGGACAATTACAAGTATTATGAAGAACTTTGTTGCATGTATCATCTCAAGGTATGACCATCTGTCCAAGTGTTCTTTAGTTTTACGCTGTCATAATTGAAGTATATGAATATATTCATGTAAAATTTATGCCGTCACAGAAATCCGAAGGGATTCAACATTGTGCTCTCAACATGGCCAACCGTTATGCGTTTAGTTTGTTGGAGGTACTAACGCTAAGTAATAAAGTCGAGATTCTTCCGGGAAAGCATTTTCCTGAACTCGATAATCCCAAGAAGGAAAGAGAGCGCAGATACACAATGTTGAGGCGATGGGGAATAACCCAGTTTGAAGAAGACATGGAGGAACCTGAAAGAGAGGAAGGTGCACATGGGATTACTTGGCCCGGTACCGCAAGACGAGGTGGTCGAAATTACTTGTTTGAAGGCGGACGAATGCCAGTGAAACCCGGTTCTTGGAGATCAAATGTCGTAAGGTATGGACCCGCAGGCCCAGCACCGAAAGCGGAACGACCCAAACTGGCTAATACGTACAGAAGTCAATATGCGTACCGTGGCAGCAGAAGCGATTCAACCCTATCACCACTTGCCATGCGAATGCGAGCTACGGATCCCTCAGTTGATGACGAAAGCGACTAAGGTAGCTGTAAGTATGTAAGGTAGTGAGCAGTAATCTCTTGTGTCAGTTGTGTCTAGCGATAAATGATCTAAATTAGATAAATCCTGGTTCGTTTCCTTTTATCAATGTCTCACTTACCTAGTTAACCAGTACTCACATTAAATTTTAACATCTTTAAATGTTCAGGTACGATTATTAATGTTAGAGTTTTATCAAATCTTTTAGTCAGGTTCATGAAGAACCGACACGAATGAAATGTAATGAATTTTTATGCAAGATAAGATTGTAATTATTTGCATACGATAAATATATACGAAATATTAAGGCAATAAACGAATCTAGCAAAAAACTTTGCAGCAGCGCACATCTGGTGGTTTTAGACTTTTACTTTCACTTACACTCATAAAAATCCCGAATGCAGATAGAGATAGACAATCCTTATCGCCCTCACATTAGAAGTAATGCACGACTTGTCTCACTTGAAACAGTTGGAACCCAAGAACGCCCTTCAGAACTGCTCAGTAATTTGAGTGTAAGATATGTAAGATTGATAAGTAAGTAAGATTGGTCACTGGACCTGAATTGAATCATATCAAAACTGGTAATCAATGATCATGTCATGGAAATCCTATTCGGTTTGATCAATAAAATATTTCCATATTAAGCTAGAATGTGGCTAGAATTGAACCTTCTCGTCTGCCTGCATGTAAAATACACAAAGACACTTCATAATTTCTGTACAATTGAAAATTGTACCAGCACCAGCGTATTGATGTTACGTTAAGTTTAGGCAAAATTTAGCCATCGAACCTACTATCTGGGGACAGGCCACAACTTCCCGATTCAATTAACTTTTCTAATTATATTATTGAATCCCGATTGTTGCAAAAATCAATATGGCAGAAGGTTCTACTAGAGCAAGCAGAGCTTCTAGAATTGGTTCAACTGGAGCAGTTGCAGCTGCAATTGCGTCTGTTGTTGTATATCCAGTTCGGAGTAGTGGTTTAATTGACATTTTGAAACCTCCAGAGCCTCTTCCAGTAGAATTGCCCCCAATCGGTGAAGCACGTATGGAATCTGTTAAAACAAACCTAGTGAAAAAGAAAACTATGAAGGTTAATCAAGAGGTTCCTTTCATTGATGGGGATGACGCTCCTAATCCCTTCTCGTATCCAAGAAATGTCGAGCAGTTTATTGAAATGCTTGATGAATTCAAGGCACAAGTAAGTCAACAAAGTGTCCCCCGACTCTTCTCTCTATTGCATAATATTCAAAAGATGAAATGCTTTTGTTTGATATAAGGAAAGGGAGAAGCAGCAGTATATTCCAACTTTAATGAAAGGCACCAAAGGATTTAAACAAAGCCAAATTGTTCTCGCAAGAATCAAGCCATTTCTACAACCCACTTTTAAGCCTTGTAAACGGACAATTTTAATAATTCACTCTCTAACATTTGCTTAGACTTCATTCATTTACCCACGCATGTTAATTTTATAATTTTATATTCTACATTCCACAGCTTTGGCGCACGACTACAAGAAAGTCATTTGGAAAGCCCAACATGGCCTTGGTATCAATCATCTACAGAAAGTAATGTTAAATGTCAACTTTTGTCAATTGTCCACCTATCTGACAAGCCCATTCCTCCTTCCATAATAACGAAATTCTGAATGTGGCATCATAATCCGAAAGTAATAATATTTTTAGGTATCGCGAAAGATGCACTCGGAGTACATCATGCAACGGAAAGAGATTTATTATCTGAGGGTACGTAGGTTGTAATGGGAAATATGTGCCTCTTTCAGGTTATTACAAAGCTGAAATATTTGTGCGTAAACATTTACAAATATCCTAGAGAGCTGTAAGAGCCCGGAAAATTGCTTTGGAGTTGATCAAGCAGTCTAAAGAATTTGAAGAGTCGTGTTTGAGTAAATACGAGTGGCTAACAGATTTCACGAAGGAAGCTTTCGAGACTTTCTTAAGGGAAAATGATGAGTCAACTCAAAAGGCTGCAAAACGGTGTGGTGCAAGTCATTCAGTTTAGCTTAGAAATACAAATTCACGGGAGGTTTAAACACATTTGCTAATTTATTACAGGGCCGAGGCTACTCTGAAAGAGAAACTTGACAAAGCCTTGGAAGTGCGTCAGTTGAACATTCAGATAAACCAGTTGAAAACGGACATTGTTGGCACGAACGAAAGCCTTCGAGAGTGCAAGTCGTATATGCGATTTCTTGACGATATTGCACGGGAAATTATGAGGAAAGATGAGGAGGAGGAGCACCGAGCTCAACGGGTAACTCCTCTAATTTCATAGTAATTTATAATGTTCAAGGTTGGTGTGATGTGTGATCTCGTAAATTTTTTTAGCGAGAGCAACAAGTCAAAGAAGAACTTGTGTCGTATATGAAACAAGGGATGACTTTAAAAGAGGCGAAGCAAATGGTGGAAAATAAAGCTAATGCATATGCTGAGGATCAGGAAGCATCTGGAAAGTCCCGCGGGGACAACAGTAATTTTGCAGAGCTATTTAAAAACTACCTAATTTTGAACTCACCAATTCATAGGAGTCTATAATGCCAGTGGGACTATTCGTATGTGTAGTAGGTGGAACTACTGGAAGTAGTGACTTTGTAGCAGACATTGGTCGTGCAGTACGAAGAAACATTGGGTTACCTGAGGACGTCACAGAACCTCCGAAAGAACCCGAACTAAAAGGTAAAAAGCTTAGACGTGAGCAAAAACGCTTGCGAAAACTGAGGAATATGCCTCCAACGCCAAATCAAATAGCAGCATCACTGGTCAAACGGAATGAATCTAGGCTAAACAGTGTTACTGCTAAGCACGAAAAGGTGATATATGGATTGCAAACGCCGTCAAACTCTCTTGAAAAGTTTAAGGGTGAATCCGGGGAATCAAGTGGTGCTAATAGGGCCAGCCTCGGGAAAGGTATTCTATAAAAAGGAAATTTGGAATACACATGAAATACCTACGTAATACTTTCAATCATGTTCCCAACTTGAACATTTGATTGTTGGGTTGATTTGCAGAGGACGAGGATGGTTACAATGAGAAGGCCCTATTGAATTCGTTGGAGTTGGTCCCTGGCAATGAACAATCAGACAGGCGAGAATTGGCCAGTAATAACTTACATAATAGCTTTGATTCTATCTCAAATTAAAGCTGTAAAACTTACATTGAGACATTTATCTGCAGATTTAAGCTTCACAAGACCTAGTCAGCTTCTAGCCATATATTCCGACATGGAAGAAGCCAACCTGTCGTTAATTCAGCATTCTCAAGCTTCTGAAGAATTACTTGAGAAAGTTCAACTTGAGATTGCTAAAGCACGAGTATGCCTTTCAAATTTTTCAATTGTTCATTTCTTCACATTTGCCATTTTTGAATTGCTGACACGACTAATATACAAACTGGTTTTAACGCAATATTATGCTGTAGAAACAACTTAATCACAGAGGAAAGCTCTTGCGAGATGAAATCTCAACCATGCAAGCAAGTATTGACATGGACGAGGAAAGGGCAAAGGCTCTTGGAATGCTATTTGAGTAATTATAATTTTTGCTTCACTTTTTTGAAAGATACATTTGCAAAATGCTAACAAAAATGTATATATGTGCATGGTGCAAGTAACTGTCATGATATATTGCATGTGGTTATCTTTCTGTTCCATAGAATGTTTACGGGAGGCAACTATGATGTTCGAAAACAACAAAAGTTGTATAGAATTTTGCAACAGCATATTGTAAAAGTATATCAAGCTGCCGTTGGTAAGATATATGCGTGTTGGTATTATGGTCCACTGCAGTCAATACCAAATCCGTTAATTTTATTTATACTATTATTTGGTTGGTAGGAACTGTGGATCATCATTTGAATCCAACAATGATGCTAACATCCGTAGAAAAGAATTTTGAAGATTTAATGAAAGAAATTCAAGCCATGCCGGATGAAGTCGTTCTCCAGATATCCCGTGTAAGTTTGCGTGTCGGCGTGAGAAATACGTATGTATATGTATCCACAAAGTATTCCTTTTTAACAGGAAATACTTAAAATCTTTGCAGGAGCTGGATAAAGAACGCCGAGAATTTGAACGGGTGGAGCAAATCAACAAAAAGAAAGAGTTATATCAGGAACGGAAGTCCCGATCAATTGCTCGTGCTGAAGCACCAATTCGTCAAAAGGTATGTGCTGCGCTGTATAAAATGTGAATTTCCAATTGGTTTGTGTCATTATGTCATATCTTCCTACTATTTACAGAAAGGACGACCTCTCCTTCCTCGATCTCGTCCACCTAAAACAATTATTAAATTGTCCCAAGCAGAACTGGAAAAGAAGGCGGAGGAAGACGAATTTAATTATTTCTTTGGACCCTGAAGATTTATTGTCTGTTTAGAAATGTAGATTACAATCACGGTATTTGTTGTGAACTGAGCAAAAATTAACTCATTTCAGTAAATTGCTTACGGACTTAAGTGGACATTATAGCACACACCTGCTGTAATGTTGCGTTCAACGTTTTCCATTTAAGCCGGTTCAGATTTTGTACCATTACGAGCTCTACTCTTAAATCGAATTGGAACAGATTTTGAGAAAATTTGCTCTTCAGCTTCTTTCTTCCGCTCATCTGCACACTTTCTTCGGTTTGGAGTGCATAATGCAAACTAAAAACAAAACCTATCTGATAATCTGATCTTTCTTAACCATTACATGTTAGATGACATAGCTGCCATTTGCTTAGAATATTACCTCTGTTTCGTAAATTTTTCCTAGCAAACATTGAATATAAGATCGTCGTGGGTATTCCCGTTTCGGGTCGTTTTCTGGAGAAAATTTTCTACCTGTATCAAACAACATACCTTCACGGATACCGAGAAAGTCGAAGGATGTATCCTGTAATACAGCAGAATAAGATTTAAAAGTATTAACTGTCACTTTTGTAAAATGTGTGAGCGCGTCATTTCACCAATGATTGCTTACCATTATTTCTGGATTGCAAGTGAAAGCCCGTACTCCATTGCTTCGTATAGGTTCTCGTAACATGTAAGCACCAGGAGCTCCGAAATTTCTTGCACACTTTAAAATATCATTATCTGTCACCATTCCCTGTATAGATACATATTACATAGATTGTAAATCAAAACTACCGAATGCCATGCTAAAAAATCCGCCTTCTGAGAATGTTATAATTTACACAAACTACAGACTTATTTGAGTAGCATAATGTGAGGCTATAATAAACTTACCGGGTGATTCCTGTTACTACTAAATAAATCTTTGTAACATTGTTTGCAGTGCTTTTCATTAAATTCCTCATCTACTTCTTGCATGTATTCGGTCGCACGTTCGCAGTAGACCCATCCTGTTCTAGATACGAGCCACCTGATGTACAGGATTAGCAAAATGACCAGTTGTGCAAATTTCATTCCAACTCAAGCTGTACAGTAGACATAAACTCATACAATTTTAAAGGAAACTTACAAACTTAATGCGTTATCGTCCTCTGGAAGAGCTTCCTTTTGAGCAGAGTTCACCGTGAAAACTAGACATAGTAGGTAGAAAACTACAGATGAATGTATAACGGATAATAATGAAAATTTTCCAACTTTGCGCCCCTCCATTGTGGATATCGACAGAGATTTCACCGGTGTTGCCTGGGAAGAGCCAAGGGTCGAATGAAGCTTGTTGCTGCACCTTGTGTGTTGAATTTCTAACAGTATACTTGGAACGAGGCGAGCGTAATCGGGATTTACGTAGTTTATGCGAAAATTATCGCATAATCAAATGAACACGTAGTTTTCTTGCAGATACAGGTAGACCAGAAGCATTCTCCTCAATCCCTAGTACGTTCTCCAGTACAAGTGTCCGGCGCTTCTCCGCAAATTCCAGCATTTCAAGGTATGTTCCCCACTTACGTAAGAGAGCCATGAGGTGGAACGAATGAAACCCAAAATTTTCCGTACTTCATAGAAACTGGATACAAAATACATGGTAGATTGTATTGATTTAATCTTCTAAGATAGGCACTAATGAACGCAACATCTTCATACCTAAATTAGCCTACTACAACTACGTGATGTTCGTTGAAGTGTGCGATTACGCTCTGCTGCCGTGCATCGTACATCATATTATGAATCAAATCACATCTATATATAGAACTTTGCATTCAGATTTTGGATTGTTTTGAGTAAACCTTGAGATTGAGTTATTAAAATTTTTAGACTCTATAATTAATCCTTTTTTATTTGTCATTTGGATATCGAACAAAGCTGGATAGGACAACTTTATAATAATTTTAGGTACTGGTGGAATCATATGTGTTATCATGCAATGTACTCATTCACTTATAATATAACAATATTATGAACTTGTGTAGCTCATTGTCAGTTTAGGTTATAACTAACATACCGTTCGCGTTTATATACATAATATGTGGAAACCACTCGAACGTGATTTTTATATTCTTTTAGACGTGACTGCCGCATATTCACTACCGGCCATGTTTCGGCAAACTACGGTAAATTCATTGATAGCATCTTGGATAGCTCGCTTATTTACTCTTTCCCTGAAAAAACAATCAATCTTATAAAAACTTGCTTTATTTGCTCATTTATATAATTCACGTAATTTTGTGGATGTCGTAATCTTACTTTGTCACTTTAATGAAAAATTTTTGCTTTGATTCCGGATTAGCATGAACTGACGGGAAATTTTCTACTGCCAGTACATCAGATAACCATACCCTCCACTCCGCAGTGAACGTTTTGTTCAACGCAAGTAATAGCTCCGAAAAATTGTGACAGCTGGAACGAGGGATTACATGACCTGGGAATCAAAATTGGAAATGTTATACATGCTCAACGCTAATTTAATGAATGTTATTCATATTTTTTCTGCTAGTCTGCTTGTTTACCTATTGCTAGAATTATTTGACGGACAAGTCCTAATCCATTTCCTTTGAAATATTCCACTAGAGGAGGCTGGAGTTCGGACGATTTTTGTAGAACTATTGTTAGTAAAAATATGGCAGCTTTCAAAACCGCTGATTCCATACTTGTCAATGATACAGTTGCTAAATTAGAAAGCAAACCGATTTCATGTATTTTATGTCCCACGTAAACATATTGTCATAAATCCTAAGTAACATCAAGCTCACCGAACTGCAGAATTGATTCCAGTCGTATTCCTGCTAGATTGATTAAATTCACGTTATTTCGTATTAGCTGAGCAATTAATTGGAGATAAGATTCTGTAAAATCGACATCACGATTATCTTTGACACGATCGGCAACCAGTTGGTGAATTTCGGCCAGAAATCGACATTGAGTCGATAATTCTTCTTTCCCAAGCATCAACATGGTCTGCAAAAATATATGAATACGTTTACATTTTAAAAACAGTTCAAACAAGCTCACTAATATTCCAAAACAGTAGGTTTCAAAATTAACACACCTGTTTTGCTAGGGAAGTGGCACACATGAGGGGATTCAGACGGAACGAGATAACGACAAGCTGCATGGAATAGTGAATCACAGTGGGACTTGAGGAATGAATGGTAGATAATGTATGTTTTGGAATGGAGAATAGGGCTTCCATCACATCTTCGTCTTTAGCCCATTTCTCGGCTACTGGGACTAGAGAAGGGAGGATTTGTTCAACAACAGGGATTAAAGGTTGGGCTCGGTTCTGAGTAGACCGTTGTTGGCAGGTGGGATGACTAGAATTATTATTATTATTTGAGGCTGATGAAGCCATGTCTTCGGAGATTTCATCTTCGTCCTCGTCATCATCGTCCCCTGATGAACCGTCAAGTGATGCACACAATGTGCCAAATATATTTAAAATTCCAAGCAAATTGTGTTTGATGTCGGATAACGCCTGAACAAAATTGATGTAGCAAATACAGAAAATAAGTGAAGCACCTGTATATTAACAATGCCATCGATCCAGCACTTTAATTAGCAAACATTAACAAACTTACGTCCTGCGAAGCCAAAGTCTGCAGTTGTGTAAGGCAGGGGGCAAAAATTTCATTTACTGCAGTTATGATTTGATCGTTTGGCAAGAACGGCAAGAATCTGCCAATGCAATACACTATTCTGATGCTGTCATTCTGACTCATGCGGCCACTCTCTAGTGCTTGCTTAAATTGATAATAACAACAGATAGAGAAACATGTAATGTAATCCGTGATCAATTAATTATCAATTAAAAGCATATTTAAAACCTATTACAAACGAATGTTTAAGATACCTTGCAAAATGAGAGGATATTTGGAGTAAATGGAGCTAAACTTCTTGAACAGTCGCGACTTAGTGTTTTTAATGCCAACGCAGCTGATGTCATTACTTCGGGTTGAAAAAGTCCCTCTAATATAAAGCCTATTATGCTTTTGAGAACAGTGTCATACAGATGTATCATTCCACTGCATGAACCTATGAGGATTTAAGTAAAAAAAAGTAATTATCCTACTGCCTTTGTTACTAGTTGACTACTAATAATTTGCTTGACTAATTTAACTTACTAATACACTCAATGGCAGCCTGAAATAATTTCGGATTTCCACCTACGCCACGATTAAATTTTAAGACGCGCTCGATAACTGAAAATACTCTTTTCATAGGCTCCAATACAACAGGATCCGTTTCATCAGAAATATTTTCTGCAACAGCACGTATGCTCATCATCAGACTTTCAAGTTCCGGCCATAGCATTCCCATTTTGGTTGGATCCTGCATGCATTCAAAATTATGTTTCCACTCAATCAGAATTTTTGCATCGTCAAATCGTCATACGCACACGCATGTAGTATCAATGATTCAAAAGAATACACTTACACTTTCTGCCGTCTGTAAATCCACTTCTGCCCAATCCACAATTTCATTTAGCATAGTCCAACCTCTCAACTCGAAACAATATGTAATACAATCACAAACATCTTGTCGATAAATTCTAAATTGTTCTTTTTCTTCAGAATTCCATTCCGCTATATCTGGTGGATACTGGGCCTTACGAATGAGTATTTTTGCCAGTGACTTGTAAACCTCTTCAAACACTTGCATCACTCTCACGTATTTTAGTCTTTCAGATTGAAGGGCTTGGATATCTTCCTATAATGAAAATCATTACTGAGTTGATCATCCATCCGTCGATAGAATTCAAGAGCTTATTTAGAAACATGGAACATTACCACAAACGAATACCACACCGAAATTGTAATACTGCTAACTAATTCGTCTATCGGATATATGCCTGGGCTTCCAGTACACTTTAGTAAAATGTTAATCAATGCTAAGCAATTTTCTCGATTACGGGGATTGCTTTTGCTGTAACTGCTTTCGGGATCACAGACATCTACAACCAGTTTTGAGTGACAATCTGCCAATGCTACAAACATCCCATAAAATGATGTTGCCAGTTCCTAAAATAAAATAAAAAATTCAAAAATTGAAAATATTTACAATCAAAACGGTAACGGACAAAATGCAGCATCGTGATTCATAAATTATTGAATTTATTACCGCATCGTCTCGTTGCAGAACAATATCCAGTGATGTTTGCAATGGGATAATTTTTTCTAATATATTTAATATGACGGTGGGATATTGGTGAGCGTTGGGATCGCTTATGATTCCACTTAAAATTTCTAACGTTAGTTCCGTCAGACGGTCGTTTTGAGTATTGACAGAAGTGCCGCAGTAGACAACCAAGATGTCGATAAACTGTGGTAAGTCGGGCCATTCGCAAATACATATCATTTTCATCCACGAATTCATTGCTTTCAGTGCTTCCACTACAACATCCATGTTTTGCTGCGTTTTTACAACGTTGAATAACCAGGAAAACACTACAGCAAAGTTTCACAATTTTAGAAGACTGTTTAGATGGTTTTGTGGCATGGTAGTAAGTATTGCCAAAAACTGCATGAAGAAACATTAATTTTGATAACTTACTTGTTTGACCTTTCCCCTGAAGTTCTCTATAAGCCTGACCTTTTCTCGTTGAATGCTGCCACTGAGATTGAGCTTGTTCTGGAACGAATCCAAATATCTGAACTAGAAGTTTAAAAACATTTTCTTCGGGAACGCCAGGAAAATTCTGCGGAGAAAAAATTGTAGATATATCCTCCAGAGGGTTAGTCCACACAGCGCCGATTGTATTAGTCACAAAAGCTCCCAACTTAGAAAAAGAACAATACAGGTTTCTCATCAACGACTGATGACTGACAACTGGTGTCGATACACAAATATAATTCTTTAAAAAAAAATAATTAACTACCGTAAGCCCAAGGCGTGTTAATACAACCTCCGGACCGGCTATATACTTGGCCACAGTTGCAATTAGTCTCTCCTTCAGAGCAGGTAACTCCGCTTCGGGAATTTCGTTTAGGCACCGAAGGACCTTGTGATGAATCATGTTTGCAGAGACAAACTGAACTTGCGGATTCTTCGACGGGTCCAATAAAGGCCATACGACTTGCCATGCTTTCTCTGGAGGACTGGCAACTTTTCAGCCACTCATGACATTCCCGATTAACCGTTCCAGGATTCTTGTAAAACTCAATCACAGCGGCTTCAACATTTTCTGATGTGAACTCCATTGTGAGACGAATATATTTCCGGAAACTTTGATGCAGATCCTGTTCAAAGCTACAAAATACCAAATTTCAGATTATGTGCAACGGATTCGATGGATGCATGAATAAAATTTGCGTCTCCTCTAACTTCTCAACTTACTCAAAAATTTGTGTTGCGGATTGTGGCGTATGTATAATCCGGAAACAGGTTAGTTTCCAATTTCAAAAAATCATTATTTACTCATCCAGAAAGTTACATTTAGATTACATACAATCTAGTTCAAATCAGACGCATCTGCTAGAGATGATAAATCCCTAATATTTAACAATCTTGAAATGTGTGTGAACTCTCGAACCGAGCACGCATCCACTGTTTTTACAAACAATAATCTTATATACTCTTCAACTGATCTTGCTTGCTATATTTATTAATTACCGGCCGGATATAATCAGATATTCAAACAATACATTTGAGATCCAACTTTCATAACAAAATACATATATAACGATACAGCGATCCCAGATCCCACACAAGTGGTCCAAAAAATACTGTTTTTACAAACAATAATCTTATATACTCTTCAACTGATCTTGCTTGCTATATTTATTAATTACCGGCCGGATATAATCAGATATTCAAACAATACATTTGAGATTTGAGATCCAACTTTCATAACAAAATTATATATAACGATACAGCGATCCCAGAAGATCCCACACAAGTGGCCCAAAAAAAGAGTATCCTTCCCAAAATATTTATTTTCGTTCAGGTATTTTATAAAAGATGCAGTGTTGCATTGCATCTCAAACAAATGTACTCTTTTTATGAAAATGTATACACAAAAAAAGCATCATATAAACAGTCCAGTCCTCCGGAGATCGGATTCAAGGGAAAAAGGTCGCATCTGTGTGGACTTGTGGACTTGGTGGATATACATAGTAGATATAAAAAAAAAATCTCAAGTTGAAACTTCGCTGGTGTACGAGGGGCTGCTGGACGAGTTGAGAGAGATCTTTTTACATAATGCATTGCTACAAACATGAATCTCTTGGTCTTTTCAATACATTTTTTTCACTTTATACAGAACACACATAACCACTACCAGAGTGATAGATATTATATACATACATAGATTCACGATATAAGGACGATACGTACGTTCACTCACATCAAAACAAATGCAAAATATTATTATTCAAGGTCAAATTTGTTATAAAAAGAGGGATTTAGTCGATATACAATGTCAGTGTCAAATATATTTATAGTAGATATTTTTTTTGGATTTTGGAGAATCTTATTGTTAGTAAGAAATTTCATGAAACGCGANCAAAATATTATTATTCAAGGTCAAATTTGTTATAAAAAGAGGGATTTAGTCGATATACAATGTCAGTGTCAAATATATTTATAGTAGATATTTTTTTTGGATTTTGGAGAATCTTATTGTTAGTAAGAAATTTCATGAAACGCGACAAATCTTACATAAGGTCAGGTCATGGATGTAGAAAAAAGCTTCAGTCATATATTAACAAAGTCACATGCGACTTCAGTTAATCCCGAATCCCTACAAAAGTGCAGCATATATTATTATATAATTTTGCACAGTATGTCCAAAAAAGTTAGCATGGTCAGATCATTTAAAAGTAAAGTTAGTTAGTAATTGAAAAAAAAGCAAATTTAAATTAGCGAAACTGTAACATGTAAATAGAGCTTAGTGCGATTAAAAACATTTTTAGGGGGTGCATAGTGAATGGCTATTAAATTTCAGTTCTTGAGCATGAACGAAATGCACCGTATCACTCCACTAATTCTAGGTTCATGCTTGAAAAACTGACGATAATTTTGATTCAGAGTTGGGGCGCTGGACGATGGAGATCCTGACTGAAGAAGGGAAGGTTTAGGGTCCGAATCAGCGTCACAAAAGTGAAAAGTGATGAGTTCCCCTTTGTCTTGGATCAGAACCACGGCTTGTGGGAGTGGAAATACTCCAAACTGGGTTACTTCGCCCTAAACAAATTAGTGGCGGAAAGGGAATTGAGGTGGAAATGAGATCCTAATAACAAACAGGATTACTACGTACATTCTGGCGCTTTAACTTACATCCACCCACACAGTTAACTTGTAGGGTTCCAATTTTTTAATCTGAAAGGGATGAGACAAGTCAATGGCGAAGTTGTCTCTGGTTATCACAGTTGCACTCTGGGTTGGAGTCCGCCAATGAAATTTTGCATAGTCGCCTTCAACATGAATTTTGATGTTGTAAGCCGTCAATGGAGAGCCATTCGCGCAGCGATCGCTCTTTGCCGGACCAAAAAATCCAATGCTCGTCAAGTAAATGTCATGGCTTACTAGAAATCTAATACAATACAATCGATTGATGCTTTGTTAGATGTACAACTTTCCTTGAATACAGACATTGGTTTTTATGGTTGCTTACCTCAGGCTTTCTTGAATTACATTGCTAGTACCAGCAATTTTTCTAAAACCTATTTGGACATTGTTATAAATTGGCACTGCAAACTGAAGTTTTGCCATTCGTGGCCTGTCCACAAATTGATAGGGAGGGAGGGAGTGCCTGAAAAGGTTCAATCAAGAATTGAACAAAATTCGTCCCTGCTATTTAAAATTTATTTTAGTATACTTGTTAGTCATCCTGCTGTTGAAATCTGAATCAATTTACCAATAGCCTGGATGGGTTTTATGGCGTTCTTTGATGGCCTCTATATCGGTCTCATTCAACAATCCTGAAGGAATCACTTCACTCTGGAACTCTTTCGGCGTCATTTGCGCATACCGCACATGTCGAAACAGCAATCCGGCAACTCTCCCGAAAAATTCCTTTCTGTCTGGAGGATAGTTTAACTTTTTGCATTGAGCAGTTACCCAACTTGAAAATGTGTAACACAAAAATATTAAAATACAGAAGTAAATTCACACGAAGAAATTGACATTCAAATTACAACTACAAAGCTTACTCTTTAAGTCTTTTAAATAGTGTTACTTCTACTATGGGGAAGTCATCCGATGATACTAGTATTGATACTGTGATACAGTCAAGCTTGATAAAACTCTCATGTTCTAAAAATGCGTTTCCCATTCTAACAAAGCGGATAATCAATTAAAATGATACTGTGATGAAGCCGGCTTAAGGGTTAATTAATTGTATTGAATGAATCATGTTGCAAGAATAACCTAATAAAATAGCTGTAAGCTGCAATACGTAAATCGTCCACCTCATTCATCGCTGCAAGAGTGTACATCTCGACGCAGTTTTCCAGGGTTAGATTTTGCTTTACCAGTGGACAAACCTGTGCCTGAAGCTTTTGCACTTTGTACTTGATACTGAGTCTCAGTAACTCCCCGTATTCCGAGAGATCGCTTGTTTTAAATCCGTCAGTTTGTAAGTACTTATAGATGGGCACAAACGTAACATCATTTTAAACACATGACGCATTGGTAATTAAATCGGATAAATTATACGTTAAAAGGTGCATAAAATTAGATAGCGGACACTTACATTCAAAAATACTTTGAAAACCTTAGGAGTCCATTCAAAAACTTTGATAACTGCACTAGCTTCATTGGAAAGGTATTCCTGGAACACGGGCGACTTATTCATCAGCACTTGCTTGTCTGTGAATTCTACTCGCTCTTCCTCGTGCTCATTTCCAAGGACGAAAGTGATAACGTTATAATTTTTCTCTGGTAGTCCAGGCTGAAGGAATTGTTTGGTTGGAGGTGTTGGAGTACGATTGTGGGAATCATTACTGCAATAATCTGAATCGAGATCCATGACGTACGTGTCTTTTAAAATTAGTTAAACGCAAACAAACCCGTCAAAAATACTTTTAAAATAATTTATTAAAGCTCTCAGTTTAGTAAAATTAAAAAGTGTAAAATCAACCGTCGAATGTTGGACCTTTATAGGCAGAACAAGAATGACCGTTATTCGTTACCGTTCTCTCATATCTACCTAATATTTCTCAAAAATGCATATGCAAAAATTTCTTCAGCTATTCCATTCATGCTTAAGCATTACTAAGCTGGACAGACAGTCTGACCCTATGAAAATCATCATTGCAATTTTTCTGCAACCTGCTTAAATACCGCTTTTTTACAATTTACATAAATGATTTAAATGACCTAAATTGCGCTGAACCCAGTTGCATATTCTGGCAGTATCTGAGTGAATCTTAAAGACAAATAGAAACACAAAGCCTGACCATCAGTATCACTAAAATTCTTATTTATGAATTCTAGGATGCTATACTCATTCACAAAGATGCAGGAAAGGAAGCCAATGCCATGCATGCACGTCCGCTCCTACTTGAGCATGGAGATATTATTTTTTCCAATGAAAACGAAAGCGAAAGGAAAGTTACTGTGTATGAAAGAGTCCGATATGGTTACTGCGTATGTAGAAAAAATCAATAACGAACAGAGGGAAATGCATTTTATACTTTGCGAGTGCTTGCCAGTGTTTGAAGCACATGTACAACAAAACAATGTCTGTTGTTCCATTGTAAAGCTACGGGGATTGTTTGCGGACTTTCATATACTAAATGTGATGCGTTTTCCTTCTTAATATAAATCATTAAGTATGTATTCTTCAAATAAGTTATAAAATGGCAAAAGTACGATTTTCTAAACCGAAGCTAAATGAATCCAAAATGCTGGAGGATTTAAAGACTGAAAGTAATCCGTTGTATCTTGACGTGGTATGTAATATACACCTTTATATTATTATTCCACTACAAACAAACCTTGAAAACAACTATATGTACAGGTACTTAATCACATCTTCCCATACCTACCCCTGGAGGATTTGCTTTCGAGCCGCTTGACATGCAAAACATGGTGTGGAAACTCAAAGCTCAAGAAAGTCTTGGACGAAAAGTCTGCAGTTAGCTTTAAAAGCATTTACTTGCACACATCAACACAGGCAGAAGACATTGACAATTTGTTCCAAATCTGCGGACCGATTTACTCGCGCTACTACTTTGAGAATTTTTCATATCGGTTGCCGATAACTAGAAATCTATTCACTGTCCTCGGTCCGACAATGCACTCCCTCAAGCTGCACTTGAATCATGAGCAGCTAAACATCAACCAATTCCGAGAAATTATATACGAAAAAGCAGTGAATCTAGAGGAACTCAATATTTACGCTTTATCCCACGACACAGTCTTCCGCAAAAAGATATTCCCAGAGTTGTCGGCAAAAGAACTGCGGCCACAGCTTTCAAAACTGAGGCGTCTTGAGTTCCAAGAAATTCGCTTCCCTGTTGTGGATTTTATGACCGAGTTTATGGAAACTTTGCCAGCCCTACAAGAAATAACGGTAAAAGCTGATGTTTGCAGTGATTGGGATGCACAGTCTGGAATCATGCGGAGAAATTCTGCCATTACCACATCTGTGGTAGAAGGACTACGCTATTCTGGAGGATTCAAGTTTCTCAAAGTATTAAGAATGGGGATGGCGCTTCCCCGACATGTAGATACCTTGTTGGAGTTGGGTGAACAAGGACTGCAGTTGGAAATCCTAGAGTTGCACTCGCTAAGCAAAGATTCCTCCGAAACATTCACAAAATTCCTGAATACGCAATCAAACAGCTTGAAGCAACTCATCATGTTCGAGAAGCGAGGATCCCTGGATCGCCGAAAGGGTGCTGCAAAGATAAATCAAGTGTTTGTTTTGCGATTACCGACGAGGATGGAGCATCTTGAACTAATCCAGTTGAGCAATACCTTTAAATCATGCATGGTTCCTATGCATCCTCCAACCTACTCGAAACAATGCCCGAATCTGAGGAAGCTGATCTTTCTCGGTCATGACGGGTATGGATTGGTGCAGGATTATTTTAGTGTGTCACCGACTGTTACAGAAGTTGTTTTAAATGATCGCGTGATGGATTCCAGTTTACCTTCCATGATGGCTCTCTCATTCAGTAACCTCACTAGGCTCAACATTCGCCAACCCAGTCCGGAATTTGTGGCAGCGTTGTGGACGTCATGTGTAAAAATCAGGCATTTGACAATGCTCTTGGGGAACGGGCCAATGGACGCCGCGCTATCTGCGTTGCCACAAAAGTTTATTGACTCATGGTCGTGGTCGCGATGGTTCAGAAAGTCTCATGTACATGCAGAGGGCAAACTACGAAATAGAATTGCTCAACAAGTTTCGCAGAGTATTCTAAACTTGAAAGGTGACGACTACATTTTATGATCATTCTAGATGGATTCCAGGGTTCAAAAAATCGTGTCTCACAATTACAATACTTTTCTATCGTTGCATATAGGTTTGAAGGTGCTAAAGTTAATAGTTGAACACGAAGATAATGAAGAGACTCAAGTCGTAGGAGATGTTACTGGATATTTCGTTATTTCTAGAATGACTTATCTCTGCCATCTGGAATTATTATCGTCCCATTGGCTCCTTGGATTAAAGTGCTGCTTTTTCGTAAGTTTGAAAATTGGGCCAACATTCAGTTACAGCACAACAAAATTACTAATAACCTAATAAAATACATATTTTGTTGCAGTTAAGCGAAGCGTGCCAGAGGTTAATCAGAGAGGAGTTGAAAGATACGGTGATTCGTTTTGAACCGAATCAAACTAAAGACGGGAATTTGAACTACGACGACAAAAATTTGGCAGAGTTCCAAGAACGACACTAAAACAATATTATTAATTATTTGTAAGTAGTAGCTGTGATGCATTTTAATTAACAAGTGTTGATTAAGCATTAAGGTATAAGCATTAATACTCGTATTTGGTCATTTGTAGATTTTACGAAATATTATACGCTGGTTATATTTTATTTATGTCACTGGTGAACACCAAAATTTTATAACATGATGACACTGTTTATATTTTAATCGATTATAATGAATATATTATACAATACGACCCCATCTTACACGACATACTTTTTTCCATATGCTAAATACAACACTTATCTATTATGCAAGAAAGAAGGCTTACAGAAAGGTCTGATGGTGTGCATCACCGTTTTGACATGACGCATTCTTGATTAGGATAGAAAGATAGTGTTCTTATTGTCCATATACCTATATTCTTCAGTTTTTGCATCAATAGGGAAAACAATTTCAAACCGTTCTCGAATCATAACCTTTACGTCCGGTCTTGCTCTTTAAATAAAAAAAATAAACAAGACGGTTAAAACTGAAAAATTTTGATGATGGTATATGTTATGATATGATATGATTGTGGCCGGTAATATTGATCCATGATCCATGACCCCCTTGCATTTTGTTACGAGCCTGTAATTTCTGCTTGTTTACCTAAACTGCAACAAGTTCTGCCCGATTCGAAGTGGTATTCTTTGTAAAACGTCATGATAGTCCGTTTTATAAAAGTCCTGCCAGTCAAAATCCTCGTCAACAAGGGGTCTCCGGCTTATTTCCGCATCCGACATCAGTTTGGTCAGAGACACGGCCTTGTATGCAAATCTATCATCGGGACAACTAGTGGATGTTTGGTACAACGTGTCAGACTCCTGCTCCTTCCTAATGATCCCATCAAAACTCGGCAAATCCAGGTCAAAGCATAACAGGGCAAAGTTGTAGCTCAATCCGAGCATTGAGTGAAACTCTGAAAATTTGCTGGCAATCCACTCAGCGTAGTTAAAGTACGAGTTAATTTCGTCCGTTACACACCGAAACCACTCGACAACATCCAAGCGGAGTCCAACAGGGAGATCCACTTCTTCAAAAAGTATTTGCAGAGTTGCAATCAAGATCCGCATGGCTTTTGTGCATGTCAAGTCCTTGTCGAAGTAGTCGGGGTTGCAGTTACCACAAATTTTCTCGTTGTCCAGTTTTTCTTTGGCAGAAAGTAAAACATTGGCCCCGGATTCCAAAGTAGAAACCGGCTTGGACAACAAAGCTTGGACAATTTGGACCTGCTGACCGTAACTCAGTTCAGAAAATTGTGCCTCTTGTGAAGTATCTTCCTTGGATGACTTCTTTTCTGGAGTTACAACCAGAGTCAGAGTATTCTGGAGAACGAGATCGTTACGAATTCGAACTTTTGCTAGTGGCACAGGTACGGATTTGTCCACATTTTTTAAATTTATAAATTGGGGAGGTGCATCAATATCGGCAAAATCATCCTTTGGCACTCCAGCCAACTTCTCGATTTCACTCCACAAGGGAAAGACCTTGGTTCGAAAGGCTTGCAGGCATCTGTAAAAATCCTCTGTGGCACGGTAAGCTTTCCCGGATTCCCAAACTAGGTTTGTGTAACAGCCGCGAATATTGTGGAAGTCGGCTTCTCGGATCTTCTTGTGCGCCCCGAGTAACAAGTAGGTTGCCGCCCAAATGTCGGCACTGATAACGCTTAAACCGTCAGCCTCTATTTGTCCCGTTGGAAAGTACATTTGGGTGGCGAGACCTTTGGCCTCGGGGATAAGGTCATGCTTGACAAAGGCATGAATCCGGGAGCAAAAGTAGATCGTGTTGGCGATTAACTCTTGGGAAATTGGGGATTTCCAGTGTAGCTTTTGTACGTAGCGACAATTATCTATTCCAAATAGTCCTGGGAGCAGAATGTTACCCAACAGTTTATGCAGCCATGCACTGTATAAGGGATTGTGATTAATAAGTGTCAGAGACTACATGATTTACAAATAAATACCTAATTTTAAAGCACCATTTCTTCTTCTGGCTTTGCGTGTCATCATGAATATCATAAGCAGTGCAATTCCCGGAAGCAACATTAATGCTCACGGCGGAGCTGACTCCTACTTTACTCCAGTTGTCCTCCGTGGAAGCTTTCACCAAACTATTAATGTTTCGTAACCGAAAATTTGTCTGCGAAGGTGAGTCCACTTTCGCTGTCAGTATGGACCCGTATGCGTCTGCTAATTTGCTCGTTTGTTTCTCGCTAATTGATATTCTTTCGGAGTTACTTCCCGTATCTTCGGAGAACCCTTCAACTGTAGCTGTGGTCATACTGATACGAAGGAATAATTATAAAATAGGATTGAGTTAAAAATAGGATTAAAAATAAAAATTATTGATAACACTGGCTGATGATGTGCATCCACCAATTCCACCATTGACTTTCATATCTTCTTGTTTCCAAAACCGTTAATCGTAACCTTATAATTCCTCCATGAAATCGCAACTTTTATACTTAATTTAATTCAAAAGGAACAAGGTATTTTGTTTCATGGCATCCTTCCATTCTTGGTTGTGTATGATTGTTATATTTACTGGACAAGCAAAAAGGTGTTTCATTGGAGAATGCAATAATTATTACTATTACCTTCAAGTGTGCAGTGTCTAATTTTTTAATAAATGAACAATTCACATCAATTTTTGATATTTATTATAGTAATCATAACTTTACCTGATTTTAGCAGGCGCACTCTCATAACTTTATAAAACGTCGTTATAAAATATAGATGTACAGGCAGAACTTAATTCATCGCAAAAATGTAAAATGCACTAATAGTCAACAAAAAATTACTCAAACTCAACATATCTCCTTCTCCTATGGCTTGGCATTCGTTTAGCATTGTCCGAATTGAGGTGAGATTGCAATCACACATTCCCGTAGCTTTGCTTACCAAATAGTCCCGGGCAATGGGAGACATTGCGAATCCTGCAAAGCTATATTGGAAAATGGTCCACCGCTGACCAGCTTCTTCCGGTCGTAACTGCCTACATTCCATGTGGGGTGCACAGGGAATTTCTCTTGGAAGCAGGTTGCCGACATCATTGCTGATGTCAAATGAGCAGGGTATACCGGCCATGGCAAGGCATGGAAAACCAGTGCTGATATTATCATTCGTCATTGTATATAATGGATGGCACTGACAGGTTGATTCAAGTAAGAGGTCTGCATTATATTCCTCAGCACAGAACAGGTAATGGTAAGGTGTGCATCCTAACGCGGGTACACCAATGTGCATGTCGTCGGGTTGGTATTCATCAATCAATTGTGGAACAGGCGGAGTTCCAGATTTTACTTTCTCACAACATGACTCATTATATTCAGGCGCCTTGATTGTGTAGTCTGGGCACATATCGTAAGCCGCCCTTGGCCCTAGCGTGACCGTTTCCTAATTGATTAAGTTCCAAGTTAGGGTGCGCGTGCGTGTGTGTACGTTTTCATAAATGTGATGTATTATAGTGTAGGTATTGGGTATGTCACCGAATAATGGGGATCCTCGGCAAGTCGCTGGTTAAAGATGCAGTCCCCGTATAGCGTTTCCAAATAGTATTGGGTACCAGGATCTGAATTACTTTCGGCTACCGTACACTCATGAACTCCACCTTCTTTCGTGTCAATCCCACCCACGTAAAGATTTATCAGTCGAGACCAGTATTTATCAAGAGTACCCCATGGCAAATCTTCTATTGAAGCTTCCGCATCCCCTTGCATTGCGATAGTCGTCAGCGCCGCGCCATGAAGGTATGCTTCGTTTTCAAGACTGCACTTTTCACCGTGGAGAGCAAACGGGATGATTTTACCAATATATCGTGGGTAATAGTTCCACACATTGGAGCGCCCTTGCTGACCTGGTTCGGGTGGAAGCCTCTTGCAAGAGATGTGTTTATAACTCGTGGAGTTTCTATCGCAAGCTCCTTTATTTGTTTCCTCTTTTTCAAGAATTCCTGTTCGCCTTTGTTTCAAAGTCCCGAGCTCCACAAAGTCTTCGTCTGATCTGGATTTGAGGACGACTTTAGCTCTAGTGGGATAATAATCCGCATCTTTTAAGCAAGTGGAGGAGGGATCATCATCGTACAATTTTCCACCCCTCGTTGAGACGGACAGGGCATAGCACATATTGTTAATTACATGCTCCTCATTATCCCAAAGGTTCTGTAATAGAGGGTCATTGTCTGGATTATCAGGTGGGGATTCAGTTGTTGCAGGTTCTCCACTCTACAAAATGTCAAATACGGTTCGAATTATGATTTTGGCTTGGGGTATCAACTGCTCTTCGTTAGCTGTAATCTCGATGTTACTTTACATCTGTTTGTATTGTATAGTATAAGTGAGAATTATTCCTGGAAGGTCACATTTTTAATACGAATAACACGTAAAGATATTAATACTAAAGACCCCCAGGAACGTCAGTGAAAATCACATCGAACTGACTAGTATAAAATGACGACGACGACGGCGACCAGGTTGACCAGTGGGAATTGTTGTGGTAGTGGATTCGCTCGTAGATGTTGTGGTCTCCTCGGTGGTGGTGGTGGTCGTTGGCGGTGCGGTCGTTGTTGATGTAGTCGTGGTCGTTGTGGATGTGGTCGTTGTTGATGTGGTCGTTGGTGTGGTCGTTGTTGATGTGGTCGTTGGTGTGGTCGTTGTTGATGTGGTCGTTGTGGATGTGGTCGTTGTTGATGTGGTCGTAGGAGGATGCGTAGGTTTGGGGGGTTTTGGACCTGGCCGGCTAAAATATACATTTGTAAAATTCGAATTAATGAAAGCGATAGCACTGCAAACATAAGCTTTTTGCGTCGATTCCTACCAAATCTTAAATGAAACTTGGAGCGGATCATCATGAAACCCAAGGGATTCTTTGCATTGCGATATTAGTATTATGAAGCAAGTCACTGTGAAAACAAGGCGTAGTGTAAATTCCATTCTAAGGGAATTTGAATTATTGCTGAATCCTGAAGTAACAAGCATGAGAGTAGTAAATCCATAATTTTGTACTAGTCATTCTGCTCTATTTCGTTCGCTGAGCTTTGTCGTTTCCTCCATTTTCTCCACAGAGTAGTTATAGATCTTGCTTTATATCCCGGACAACTGGAAGTAAAGCCTTTTCGGATTTATGATGTGCTAGGAAACTTTATACCTATAGTGTGTGCACCATGCACTCATGGATGTGTATGTGTATGCACTTTGGGATGGGAAAATTGTTCGTTCTGCGGCATGCGGGTCTCTTTTATAAGTATCTTATTTTTCTAAGGTTCTGAACATCTTATTCTTCAGAGATTTTCAGGAATAAATCATTTTAGGAGGGTGGAGGCACCGGTTCCACCAGGGTTGATTTATATTGCGCAATTTTATGCCTGACTTCAAACAAGCAAAAAATATGGAGGAGGACAATTACAAAAAGCGAAAAAGTCATGAATACATGCCATCTAGGCCAATTCCTGGTGTCAGGAATCATCCTGGAGGACTCAGACCTCGCTAACCTAGCACTTTGGAAGGTGAAGGTCATTCAAGAAGGTCATCCAGTTTCTTAAACCGCGCACCATCAAATCCGGAAATTCCCCGCAGACGTCAGTCACATTCGGCGTGAGCGACCCAAGTCAACTTCACAAGGGCGAGCTCGGAGATATCCTGGTAGCGTTGTTGTTGCTGACGGAAGGCCGCCTGGAGTTACCGAACGGTGTGGGGAGGCTATCCATGCAACACATTATGGTTACAATTATTTGAATAAAAAAAGGAGTGAAGGCGGCGATTGTAGTAGGGCAGCCAAAACGAGAAGAAAGAACCACAACTGGATATATAACTCCAAGAGTTATAACGAAACCAAATTACAGTAAATCTAAATCCACACTAACGTTTTATCCAGTAGTCGGAGTATCACCTCGACCTCACGCAACAACAACTCCCCCAGTTTTACCTGAAATGTCAGCACCTCCCATCTTTGATGATGCTCATGCCATTCCTGAAAACCTAAAAGTAGCCATAGGCCCAAGCATGCCTCGGGGTACTCTTACAACGACAACAGATCCAGGTTCCTCCAGTAGCCAATCAGCAAAATCGCAGTCACCAGACCAGGTTGCTGTTACACCTGCCGTGCCGATGCGATGATACAGTTCATCGAGGTGTTCAAAGACATCCGGGGCGACCTGTAGTTTTATTAAACACTCGGCCGGACGGGATCGCACAATCTGGTGAACATTACGATACCATTCACTATGGCACGTCTATCAAGAAGCATGGCGTAAAGGTTGACACTACAATTGTGAAGCCAAAGCAAAAAGGTGAACACTCTTTAGAAATGCGAACGGATACTGTTGTGCCTGCTAAATCGCAACAACCCGCAATACTTCCACTAGTTTCGACCGACCAAAGTCTGATCAAAGTTCTGCCAGTCAGCCAGCTAAATTACAACCAACAGTCACTGCTACCCCTCCCACACAAAAGATACAAATCATCAAACTCCCCAGGCCCATGTCCCAGGAAGTGGTTCGAGGAGCACCGGGTCGAGCAGTGATTTCAGCAAACACTCGATTAAACGTGACTGAAGAATCTGGTGAACATTTCAATACCACTCAATATGGCACGTCCATTAAGAAGCATGGGATTAAGGTTGACATCACAATTGTGAAGCCAATGAAGCAAAAAGTGGAAAAACTTATAGAACCTCCTCCAGCACCTGCAGAACCGCAACCGGAGAAGAAAACTGAGCCATTTTATAGATCAAAGTAAATACCGAAAGCGCTTTTGGAGTATATAAATGCTATGTCTAACGATAAGATGAATTCTGCTGAAGACCTCAAGCATGATCATGATATTCCATCGCCGGAACTCATAAAGACACTGAAGACAGTAATATAGACGTGGACGTGGTCCAGATGCTAAAGAAGTTTGGAATTCCGGATCAAGCTAAGGCACTGGAAAGTCTCCTCGATAAGGACAGTGTTCATTACGATTTTGGAGGGTTAGTGAGACAATATTATTCTTACGTGCTGCGTTCATACTGCCTAATAAATATGCAAGACCGATATAGAGGTTGAAACAAGGCTTCCAATTGGTTCACGGCGGTAGACATTTCCAGTATTGGGTCAAGAGACGAGGAAATGGATAAATATACTAATGCAAAACTACGGCGATTAGCGATTGGATGATAAACGTGAACAACTTCGAAGAGTTTCTGTGAATCATGACCACTTCAATTACTTGAAAAGTTTGGCTAACAATCACGTCACCCTATTACCACTTACACTGGTGCACTTAATGAATGAGCAGATGGCAAGAGGGCTCCTGTCCTTGAGGATGTTTTTCGCTTTTATGGACTGACTCGGACTGAGCAAAAATGCACAAAGGTCGCGGGAGTCCATTACGTAAAAATGAGGGCACGGGTTACAACGTATACCCACATCTGTGGAGGATCTACTCTTAATGAAGACTTGACTCCGTATTACAAATGAACATATTGCTACATTTTGTCGGGAGTGCAGTTTCGATTTTGATTTAATTTAACACAGTTTAAAACATAGATGAGAACAGTTAAGAAAAGTGGCTATAATGAGGATAAGGATAATACTATCTTAATCGAATAATAAAAAAAGTCAGCGCAGTAGGAACGTTCTTGGACAATAATACGTTACGTATATGCATCGCACTTCGTCTTGGTTGCACACTGTGTACACACATGTCGTTGTGGGAGCCCGGTTGACAAGGAGGTAGAGTTCCTATATAGAAAATACTAATGGATACGTTGGGATAGGTCACAGATTAAAGTAAAGTACGTACTACGTACATAAACCCATGACGTAAACAGGTGCTTACCCTTGAGTCTGATAGTGAGTACTCGCTAAACTACAAAAATTCATCCATTTTTTGTGTCCACACTATCCTGATTCTTCTCCACGCACGTTAATGATTTTTTCCCAAACCAAGGTGCACAATGAAGTACTACCACAGCATCTTCAAACAAATACACTTTGACTACGGGAAGATGATCTGGTCTGTCAACCACGTTCCATTTTTCGGTGCTTTGATGTCCGTATGTGACCACAGGAATGTTGGTTCTCTGCACAGCATCTCATTCTACGCCTTTCTTAAAGTTCTTACCAACGGGAAACTTCGACGGAAGCAGGCTGACGCGATATTTTCCCTCATTGACCTATCAGCCAATGGAGAAATATCCTTTTCCGAGATGTCCTTCTGGGTTGGTATTGTGGTCGCACAGAAGGACCATCTTGAACGAGAGTTTCTTTACATGCACGCGTGGAAAATTTGGGTTACGTTTAATGAACTAGGAGCAGAGCGCATTTCAACAAAGGAGTTCCGCAAAACTGGCCTCTTTTTTGATTTCGACTACCCTACAATTTATCACATGTATAAAGACTACAACTGGGATGACGAGAAGTCTATTGAATTTGAGAGATTTAGGGTAATTAAGACTTATATTTCCCAGTTAGTATATATCTATAAATGTTTTATATTTGGAATGTTTGGGGTGAAGAAGAAGTCTAAACTAGTTGTTACAAATATCTCTAGTTTTATCTCATGTCCTGCATCCACTTTCGGTCCCTTCGTCGGGCAACGGCGAAGTTCGTGCGATACAAAAAGTTTAAAACGGAGCTACTTCTTGTATTGCAACAGCCGCTAGCCAAAGTATTGAGATATAACATTTACCCCCCGCCGACAACAATTTTGAGGGCAATCAAAGCCATAAAAATCCCACCGATTGACAGCCAAGACAAAGTGTACAACTGGTTGGATATTTTTAATCTGGCATGGATGCGCAATCTTGTCGATCGATATTGGCAAATACTAAAATTGCAATTGTTGAAACAGATGGACACATCCAAAACTGCTCAGTGGTTGTGCAAAATATTTTGCTGTGGATTATGGTTCGAGGAAAACATTCATTCATTCGTTCCTCCTAGACTATTTACTCTACTTTCTAACCGAATTTTGTCACTTTTTAGTTTCATTGGAGCCGACGAGGATAATTATGAAAGGACAGAGGAGCGTGTCACCAAATTTTGTTTGGTATGCTGGAACGCAACCTGCCTTTGCTGTTGTTGTTGTGGATGTTGTGGAACTTGCATTATAAGGAAGAAAGCTGCTGTTGAAGAAAACCCACGAAAACCTGTGGTGATTCGGAGAGATGTGGAAATCGAAGTGCTTGCCGAGCTTGAAAGAAATCGACACGAGTTCAAGGCCAAGCAGGTCGTCTTCACTAATCCGTCGGATGACTGGAAAAATTACAAACCCGAGAAAGAAGTTTGCACAGTTCAATAAGAGTTTTGGGATGTATTTGTTTAATATGAAATATTAGTTTTGAGTATATATATAATATTTATCATATGGATAATTAAGGCTAGCTTGACAAGGAAAAACCACTTCAGGAGTAACGAAAACGAAAAGTATTGTACTGTTTGCCAGATTTGTGAATAAAGATTAAGCTTCAATGCAAACAATCTGGCTGAAATATAAATTAATATGAGCATAACACCTCCGAATTTTCATCATGCTTTAGTTTGACTTCTGGCTGAATTTACTTGGGTGCAGTCCCGCTGCCTGTGGTGCTCGGCAGTGGCGTCATTGAGGACTGGAGAAGGACAATTTCAAAAGTGAAAATTACGCTAACCACAGACAAGACAAATGGTTTGGTTATTGTAAACGAGTCCAATCCTCCAAATCCAATTTGGGAAGTGCGCAACTTGAGCTCGGCTCTTTCAATCTGGATTTGTTAATTAGTTCAACTACATGAAATCAAAGTCTTAGGAGTTGCTACTTAACTTTTATTATTATTAAAAGTGCGTACTTCTTTAGTTAAAACCGAGGCCGGGCATTTGGAAAGGAGTTTCTCAATTTTGTGAGCGTTATCATTGACTTTAGCACAGCATATTATGGTAGTAAAAGTTCTCAGGATTAAATGGATAAATGACCATGCGCCGTACACCGCACTGACAATGTCCCGATCCGATGGAACCAAGAAAAGATTTAGCTGTGTAATAATAAATAGCACAATTGCAATACATAACAAATTGAGTCTTTGCAAAATCATAGCGAGGTATAATAAGACAATTTCTTAGAATGAACCTGTAGGCAAATGAAGTAGATGTTGATTGCTGTGCAAGCAAATATTAAGGGGGACAACAAACTTCCAAACTCCTCTAGGAGTTCCACAAGATTGTCATGATCTTTGATGGCCTGATTCCAAACCAGTCGGTCTGAAAGTTTGTTAGCGTACTGCATATAATTTCTTCTTAAATAGTGCAGCGCGTGCAAATCGGAATTTTACCGTGGAAGGACGCCGGATTGTTATTCATTTTTTCCTTGAGCACGTCAAAGTGAAGTTGGAATCTCTTGTATGTAGCGCGAGCCATCACAGATATCAAAATATCCCCAAAGTTCCATGCGTAAACGGCCCACTTGTTACAAAGAAATACTGCAATTGCAACAACTATGTTGTATGGTATTACAAAACTAAATGGACCATGAGAGCGTTCATAGTACGCCATCCAAATGGGGATCTGCACAGTTTGGTTGCGCACAACTGGAATAAGTTAATATTTAGTATGATCATTGTTCATTTTTGGACGAATGCATGCAACACGTCTTTAGAAACTGTACGTACTAACCGGTGAAAGGTTCCTTAAAAAACTTCCAGTGTGATACCATATTCTCTAATATTGCTGATGTGTAAATTATCCCAGAAATCAGGGTAATACTCCGAAATAAACGCGTATCTTCTTGGTAAAACTCTGTTTTTAAGTCTCTCCACTTGTGAAAGCATTCTATGAGCTTACAGGAATTTCGATACATGAAGATGAATCTGAAACCCAAAAAACCAATTATTTCGGTAAGAATTCCATTTATTTTTCCATCCAGCACAATAGTAGGACCACTTACACGTATAAACCTATAGCGTAACAAAAGAATGCTGCTGCATTCCGAGCGATTTCACTGGCATCCTTGGCCGGTGTTCGAAAGAAAGACATTAGCGCAACTCCATCGTTAATTACCATTATAAAAATGATTATTGCTGATACAATAGCCGCAAAACTGCGTCGTCTGATAGCATAATACAAATCGTCAATTAAGTATTTGTTTAATTAATAAGTTGGTTGTATACGAGCATGTTTTAAATTATAATCACCTGAAACTGATTGACTCCAACTTTCCATTGAAAACACCACCAATCGGGACAATCCCAACAACCCTGGCAAAGCACAATAGCGGCCGCATGCATTTGTACAAATCGTCTTTATGGGGTTTCGACTCTGGTTGAGTTCCATAAAACTGAGTGAGACCGTGAAACAACACTTTTGGTTTCATTGGTGTTTTCGGATTTTGTATGTAAAATAAGTTATGCTTATCCATTTTCCCTGAAAACCGATCAGCTTTTTGAATTAGCAAAACATGGTGAAAACTGTTTGCCCGTTTGTGGCATTTTGCTTTAATTGGTTAATTGACCAAGTCTCACTACCAAAGTCAGCCTCCATACTTGAACGTGAACCTGGCTGAAATTATTGTCGACAGTAGCACGACACATGCTGGCAGGGTTTGTTGGATTTTGCAGAGCACGCGCAAGAGACAACAGAAAGGAAGCAAAATTGTCAAGTATAATTGACACCGTCATTGAAGTAAATGAGCATAATAATATGCCACACCTTTACCTACCTATCGGCTATCACATTAACATTTCGAGACGCAATTCGCTAGAAGTTGTTATGCAGAAATGTCGTTTTCCAAAAGGCTTTGTATGAGTGACATTGAATTATGTGATTTAGGAATTTGGCAATAATGGCATCAAGAATTTATGAAAATGGTAGCTCTACGAGTCATATTTTATTTGTGTACCACAATGTAAACCAGTAAACCGAATTCTGTCGCACTTTCTCCCGTATTCAGCGACTGGAGGACAGCTAATATCGAAAGTGAAGAATGTAGGATGTCAATGCATTTTTTTTTGATTTGCGTAAAAAGAGTGACATTGAAATATAGCCACAACAGCAGGAATCACTATAATCCTTCGGGGAAGTGCCTGTCTTCTCATAATCAGATTTTGGCTAACATAAATGATGAAAGCACAAAAGAACGCAATTTTCATACAGCTCAGCTTACACTTAATTTAATCACAGGCGTGAGTGCTAGATTTCTCTAGGTATCATAATCAGATTTTGGCTAACATAAATGATGAAAGCACAAAAGAACGCAATTTTCATACAGCTCAGCTTACACTTAATTTAATCACAGGCGTGAGTGCTAGATTTCTCTAAGTACTCACGCATTCAAAATGCATACCTTATAGCTTTTTACAACAAAAATAAATTCTTTTTTATTTTTTGGGTGGACAATAAGGCGCACTCTGGGAGGACTGACTTGAGGATACTCCTTGAAGTAAAACTATCTCAAAAGTGAATATGACACTGACAATACTTAAAATGAATGGTTTTGTGACAACAAAGCATCCCAGCCCTGTCAAGCCTATTTGTGGTCCGGATGTTATCCTCTTGTCAGTCCGGGCTATCTGTAAAACCAAAAAAGACACCAAACTGTTCTTGTATCCCAGCAGGCACTGAATAATGAGTATACTAGGGGGAGGGGCTTGGCAGTGTCATGAGCATATTTTATACCTCGCCATTGTACAGTTCGACTGGACAATTTCCAAAAACCTTTCGAATTTCGTGAGCATACGTGTTGATCCTCGCAGCACAAAGGGATACCATGTAAATTCGAATAGCCATGTGGATGAAGCTCCACGGTCCATAAATCATTTGAACTAGGTGTTGGTTATCGACCGTTATTTCGGGAGAAAGTCCAATAAGCAGCTGTACATTATAGGTATTTGCGAACAAATTATAAATGGCTTTCCAATGGGAATATAATAATTACCCAAATAAGAAGATTTTACCTGAATACACAAATAATAAATGTTAACCGCGTACAATCCAAATACCAAATGAGAGAAGAATCCTTCTATTTCTTGCAGCAGCCCACACAAAAGATTATGGTCAACTACAACTTGAGTCCAAGCAGCTCTGCCTATAAATTACGATTGCGGTTGTTTAGACGAGAATCATAAATTCATTTTTGACCATTTCAATAGTTATTGGCTTACTTTCAGCAAGTTCACTTCGTTTTGGATCCGGCTGTGGCGGATTAGTAGTCAAATGCTCGTTTGCAAGCTCATACAGCATTTTAAACATGAAGTATAACGCCCTGGCAAACACGGCCACGAGAATGTCCAGGTAGTTCCAAGTATACAACATCCTATTTGTGTTGAATGAATGCAAGCACAGCAAGAAACCAATTGTAGCTCAGATAAGCTGCCCAGTGTCCATTTGACCTCCAGTAGTAAGTCTCCAGGGAGGACTGATTTTCTTTTGTGATTGCCTTGTATTTTTCTCTGACTCCTGGAAAAGAAAAAGTAATGAATCAGTTTGTTTAGTATTCAAGAACTGCGTGTATCTTCATGTTACAAATACAGTTCGCAAAGTTGATCCCCCTCACCACTGAATTCATCGAGCTCTTTGAAATATTTCCAAGTGCAACACTGCATTTTCCAGAATGCACGACGCTAGAATTACTGCACAAATAAAGATACTGTCTCGTCGAAGGGTTTTGTCTTCGGTTGAGTAAAACACAGAGGATGATACTTTAGCCCAGGTTTTGAAAAGCTGAAGGAACTTGTTGGCTCGAATTAAGAAGCTTATGTATCTGGAAAGGGAAAGTGGAGATTATCTTGCGGCCATAGAATGCTTTGGGCAACAGAAGACATACGATTGTTATATCATCATACATTATCCAACCCCAGAAATACTGAGCAGTTCGATGAATTGAACGAGCTATTTGAAGTGCATTCCCCTTCGGTGCGTTTATCCACTGAATGGCTGCCAAAATCAGATTAATTGTAAGAATGGATGTTATGATAATTGTAGCCGATGTTGCTAGACTTATCCACCTGGAGAAATACAAATTTCAGCACGTAATATTATAATGGTGCAATTGCGCTCGCAGTAAGTCATGAATTTAGTAATCGATTGGCATGAAACGAAAATAAGTTAGTTTTGCTACCTGAACCCTAACTGGGTATATGAATGCTTACAAACTCCAGATATTGGAATTACTCCGAGAAATCTTCCAACAATTAAAACATCCTTCAAATGCTTAAACAAGTCGTTAGATTTTGTCCCCTGTGATTGAACTCGGAGAACGGTTTTAAATGTCTCGGAGGCAAAAGCGTCTTCTTTACTTATAGAAATACGAGAACGACCATCGTATTCTGTGTGATCCATTTGAAGAAACATTAGCAGCGGCATAAAATTGTGTTACAACAATACTTAAGGCTCTATGCATTTTTGCCGCTGCACTTCAAGCGTTCAACGTTGGACGTGATAAATGGTACAAAAACCAACCTAAACTACATATCATCCGCAACCACTCATCTCAATAATTGGATATAGGTATATCGGAATTTTGGAGTGAAAGACAATGTCGTAAACTGTTGGGTACAAACAAATAAGTACTCCTTATTTTTATTCCACAATACAATTCACAATCATGCCCAATCATTATCATTATAACTTTCATGGACAGCGAAGAAGTGAGATTCTGTTTATCATAAACCGGTTGAAGTTTATGTTAAGTAAAGTAAAGCACCTCACGCCACTCATAAAACTGTATTGTATTGTGTAGTGCAAAAGTATGTTCATTGCATATACAGCCTTAATTATATTCTTGTTTTCTGAAGTACTCGAAACTCGTGAGCGCTTTATTTACAATAAATACAGGTTTTAATAGAAATACGTATGTATTATTTACTTTGGGTAATACGTCATGTGTCATGCACACCATAAGTATCATCGATCATCTTGTCATGGCTGGGAAATATTTTCCAAAATGTGATGTAGCAGATTTATTAGACCACCAATGATAAAAATGCAAAGATAGGTGTGTCCTTTTCCACCCTTCACAATGTGTATTCAGGGTAAACTTATTATATTGTAAATGCCAAATAATGCATCACAAGGTTACTTCACGATATCAAAAGAAATGCGAAACCGGATGTACATTTTATTCCTCTGTTTGACAATACATACAAACCTATGACCATTATTTTTATTGTAAACGAAGAAGAGAGAAATCTATTGTCCATTTAGGGACTGCAAACATGTATTTTTAAAGTAAGATTGTAAACAACAATACTAACAACGTAAGGATATACGATTTCGTCTATTTAAAGTTTTACACCTTCAATACAATTCAACTTTTGTCTACTGAAACACACATTGAGTTTTTGCTTTACAAAGGACACTTGAATTTAACAGTCGATACCTTGTTGGGGAGTTGATGTTGATGGTACTCCTTGTAAAAGTACAATTTCGAATGTAAATACAACTCCAATGATCTGCAGAATGAATGGCTTTGTCACGGTGAAACAGCCAAAGCCTGTAAGGCCAATGCTTGGCCCTGTTGTGACCTTTTTGTCCAGTCTAGCAACCTGAAGCGTAAGGAAATGCAAAGATTGTAAAGTAATTAAATATAAAACTACGAATATAAAAAGGAGTTTACCTCTGCTTCGTAGTATTCGATAGGACATTCTTGCAAGACGTTTCCTATCTGATGGGAATACACGTTTATTCTCGCTGCACAAATGGAGACGATGAATACTCTCATTATAATATGGAGAAAACTCCACGGGGCATAAATGGAGTGTACAAGACTGCTAGAATTCATGTCCGTTGTCAATCCATCAAAAAGCTGTAAATTAAAATACATGGACGATTGTAGACGACATACACTTTTGAGTCTTGTTATTCGCATGGCTTACCTGTATGCAAATGTAGTAAATGTTGACTGCGTATGAGCCAAAAACAAAGGGTGAAAAGAAAGCTTCCACGTGTTGAAGAAAATCGCACAGTCTTTTGTGATCATGGGCTACCTGAATCCAGGCGTGACGAGCTACGTTTTGAAAGGCAGATTTCCATGTGAGTTTACAATTTCTATGATTTATTGATTGCTGCTATATTTGCTATTAAAAATGTATTGAGTACACATAGATTTGCTGCCCTTTGACAATCCAGTCCCATTCTTTAAAGGTTGCACCAAATTTTCCGCTGCAAGTGTATGAAGTATTTTGAACTTGAAATAAATCGCTCTGGAAAAAACGGCGAGTGTAATGTCCATGTAATTTACAACATATAACATGCATTTATGCTGTATAAACGCTATAACCGCGAGAATCTCATTGTATCCTAAGATGGCCGCCCAGTGGTCATTAGACCGACGGTAGTACGTTTCAAGGACGGAAGTGCTATCTGTATTGTTGCCAAATCGTTCTCCTAAATTTCGGCAACAAAATTACGAATAAAATATAAACTCAGGACGATAGACGAAAAATGTAATGGATTCTGCACATATTATTATGCACCACTAATGTGATCCAATGCTCTAATGTATTCCAAGTGGAGAACTGCATTCTCCAAAATTGCGGACATTAGAATAAGCAATGTAATAAAAATTCCATCTCGACGCAGATGTCGGTCTTCAGATCCATAAAAAACGGACGTCATTCTCCAGTGATTAAACAAACCAAGGAATTGTTTGCCACGTATGAGAAAATTGAGATATCTACAGAATTTCAGTAGAATTCCTCATTCAAATTATATACACACACACGTGTGACCTCTGTTACTTCCTAATTAAGGTTTACGTTTACATCAAGCAACTCCAGACAAACTGAATAGTTGCTCGAACCGATTTGGCAATTTCCAGTGCATTCCTCTTAGGTAGATATACTGTGTCAATTATCCCCAAAATTAGATTGATCATTAGCACAACAAGTATTGTAATTGAGACAATAGCAGCAGGACTCTTTCGACTGCAAATTTCGAAAAATCAAAGAATTAGATAGTAAAAATATAGCGCAATGGAAATGTCCACCTGAATGTTGATTTACCAAAACTGAAGGTGTGCTGACGACTTGCTGAACACACCGGAAAACGGTAGTACTCCCAAAAGTCGGCCAATTATCAAGTAAAATTTCAAACTTTTAAATAAGTCATCCTCCTCGTCCACTTCCGGTTTGCCCAAAACTGCATGAAAAGAATCGTACTTGAACATGCTAGTCTTGCTCGACGATCTACTTCTAACTTTTTGTAAGGTGGGAAACTCCATGTCATTTGAGCCTATCGGATCTGCCCTTTTGCCAACTTTGAAAATAACAAAGTCAAATGCTGACCTGTATTTCTCGGACATTGTGTGTTGAACTCCAGGTACTCGTTTACTGAAAACAGAGTATATCTAACTGACAACTGAGCCTTAAACGTCAGCAACTGCTCAACCTTCTCACTTGACCTCAAACCTCGTCACAACCACAATTACGCTTTAATTCTAACTATTGGTTTTTAAAATATTAATGTGAGGCTTGGCAAACATTCTATTGCAAAATATATATTTAGCACAACCTATTTATTCCGATCCAAGTGAGGGAAAATATGTGTCGTTGTGGTTCTAATGAGTGTTTATTCGCCTGCCTGGATCTTAGGACGACCCCGGTTGCTCCAGTTAAACACCGAATAAGCAACAAGCAACCCAATCCATATTTTTACTAGATAACTATGCAAATAAGAGGCGAATTTTAATTTGTGTGCATAATACCAAATATTTGTTGGCAGATATATACTTATACAGGTAATGAAGGCACATCACATCCTCCATTGCACTGGTGAACTGTCAACGTAATTGCATACTCCTGTATGGCATTCGCAGCTGCAGGATGCAAATTCATTAAGTCACAGGTGCTCGAGTTTTTTTTATTATATGCCAAAGTTACCATTTCGTGTTCATTTGTATTTATCCAGCAGATTGTTTCATTGACACATTGACATGCTATGATTCATGATGACTGATAGTAAGTGAGTTGTATAAGAATTCCCAATAACGAGGACACATATAATAACTTTTTATTCACAAAAAATTTATGCATCCGAGAATTTTATATTGGAGTAAACAAGTTATTCACTTAAGGGGAGGGCAGCAGCATCCAGTTACCGGTGTAGCAGTAGGGACACATTGAAGCAGCACAATCTCAAATGTAAATATAACTCCTAGAATACTCAAAATGAATGGTTTGGTCACTACAAAACATCCTAATCCGGTCAGTCCGATTTCCGGACCGGAAGTAATTCTCTTGTCCAACCTAGAAATCTATAAAACGTCAAAATGCTTACTACGTTAAACAAAATATATTCAGTTCTTTCTTTGGTGTGGGGTTTATTAAAAACACCGAAAGGCTAACCTCAGGAGTATAATGCTCGGCAGGACATTCATGGAAAATATTTCTTAGCTCGTGAGCATACACATTAATCCTTGCACAACAAATTGACACAGTGAAAATCCTCATGATGAGATGCAAAAAGCTCCAAGGGGCATAAATAGAGTGAATTATGCTGTTATGCGATACTTCCGATGTGAGTCCATCTAACAACTTAAACATCAGAAAAAGGATTTCTTTTAAATCTTCTACAGACATTGATTACAAAAGTAATGCTAATGACATTCCAACCCGGTTTGCTTACTTGCATGCAAATGTAATACATGTTGATTGCATAAGATCCAAAGACAACTGATGAGAGAAACTCCTCTAGGGTATCGAGTATTCCACAAAGTCGCTTGTGGTCTTGAACAACTTGAAGCCAAGTGTATTTATCATCTACAATTTAGCATAAACAACTTGAATTACTCGTCATTAGATGCTATATAGACATTCCAAGGGTGCTGGTTATGGATGGGTACTAACCATGTGAAAAATCCTGAGTAGAGTTGTATTCCTGACTTTCATACGATTTTAACAATTTATCGTTTGCGATCTTGCATAACGTTTTAAACTTAAAATACAAAGCGCGTCCAA
>JAANSN010001040.1:0-39601 GCA_036850665.1 Dicranocentrus wangi | reverse complement strand
TATAGGATAGGAGGAGCATTGAAAACATTCCTCTAAAGTTAAAAAAAAAGAAGAATATATATATTAAAAAAATTCAGAAAAAAAGTGGGACGTCAACATGTCTTCATATTTCTTTGAGGATGTGTGTATATAAGGACTAGGCTTTAAAAAGTGAGGAGGGGAAGGGGGAAACAAGAGGAAATATAATCCTAGTTTTTTTAGGTATTGGTATTACTCCATCCTCCATCCCATCATTCACATCCGTATCCGTGAAGCACTTTTGTGTTGTAGTAATACCTCAACTCGACTCTTTCTGACTCTCTCTCTCTCTGACTCACTGCGAATGTATTGAATAAAGCCGAGGAGAAAGTTGAAATGTCCAATTTTAAATGAAAAGTGAGTGAGATCGGGGGCGAGAGCTCTTTTTTCTTGTTTGTCTAAATTGGAGAGAGCTAGTGATAAGTGAAAATCTGCTCCTGCTTCTTCTTTTTTTTTGGATTTCGAGATCCAACGAACGTGCCCACACTACCTCCTCCAACCAAGTCCTCCACCACCACCACTTGTTCAGGTTCGTTTTTTTATTTTTGTGAGAGGAGGAGGATATACGTACGTACCTAGAAAGATATCAAGAATTTTTGGTTTTTCGAGAAGCTGCCACTATATACAAGCTTGAAATACAAGATGAGAGGATGAGTAGTATAGTAGAGTATTGGTTGGTTGGATGGACGTGTGTGCGAGTTCTACAGTTAAGTTTTTTTTGAATGGTTGATGGTGCAGGGCAAAATGGGAAGAGAATGAAAAAGGGAACGCAAGACGAAAAAAACGGGAATGTACCTGGTAAAAAGGGAGGTTACCTATATAGGTTTTGTGTGTGAAGGGAGGGAAGACTCACACGGCTTCCACGGAATGGATTGTGTGATTGTGTGGAAGTAGTGGCAGACTGAGTTTTCAGGATTTTTTTCAGACATTTATATATTTCTCTTTGTCTCCCTGTCTCTCCTTTTTTTTCATTGTGGTGTGTGATAGCCTAAATTGATACAAGAAAAAGGGGCAACCCCCTTTTTAAAATAAAAGGCTGGACAGGTCCATACATATAATTAAGGAGGTAGTATTAGTTGCCCAGGAAGCAAGTGGATTTTCTCATCTCTGGGAGGTTAGGTAGGAGAAGGAGGTGGTGGTGGCGGTGGCGGTCGAGTCATCGGCGACTACTGACTAGAAAGCAATCCAGTTTCGGAATGAGAATGCCAGAATGAGAAAAAGGAAAATGGGAGAGAATCCTCTTCGCTCTCTCTCTCTCTTATTATTACTTTTTATCCACTTTTTTTACATTACAATTCACAGCCCAAAGTTATAAATGCCCTGTAAAAGAAGATTCGCTCTCTCAGGTTGGAAAAAACGTTTAGGTTGGTTGTATGATCAGAGAGTTGAAAGCCCAGACGGCTCCTGCTCCTGCTGCTCCTACTTTTCTGCATTGTCAATATTATTTTTCTTGGTGTCTATGTAAACTGTGCGAGGTATAACACGTGTAATCTGGTTACAAAGGCCCGTGTGTTTTTCAATATACTTTTATCACTCGTGAATGAATAGAAAAGAGAGACAGAGAGAGAGAGAGAGACAGAAAGAAAAGGGAAGATTAGTCTGTCTTTGGTTTATAACAGCTTTACGCTTTTAATACGGTTTTCTTCTCGTTGTTCCCATCTCCCTACCACCTCCACCATACCACCGCCACCATTTTCTTCAAAAAGCTATTCACGACCAAGTCACTCATTCACTCATCGTCAGAGAATGAGAGAGAGAGAGAGAGAGAGAGAGAGAGAGAGAGAGAAGCAACAATATATAACTTTTTTCCCCTCAGCCTGTCACTCGTTCCACCAGCAGCTCTTCATCTCTGGAGCTGTATATTTTCTGGTTGGTTACAGTCATGAGGGAAATTTCTCACGAATAATTACCCCAACAGAAGGAGAAGGACGACCACCTTGGCAGAGAGAGAGAGAGAGAGAGAGAGAGAGAGAGTTGAGCTACCTCCCGTTCAACCACGCACGCACACCTTCAAAGGGAAACTCGAGAAAGACAGGTTATTTGAAAGAGAGAAGCTGGCTGAAGTGAAGGAGAGAGAGGAGAGAAAGGGAAGATATGAGATTTTGAAAAAGACAAAAGAGAGAGGAGAATGAGGAGTTTGTGTGTGTTTTGTGTAGAGGCCCATCATCTTGTTCCCCACATCTTCCTCATTTTACACCTCTATTATCTCTCAATTGAAAGGAAAAAGGGAAGACCAAGAAGAAGGAGGAAATGCAGCAGCAGCACTCCTCTCCTCTTACTCCTACTCTTTCTTTTTGGGTATAATCATATCACGGGGTATTAAACCGAGTCGTAGAACTGCACAGACTTCTCCTTGTAGAAAAGCAGAAGAAGACGGGAAAAAAGAAAGGTTTTCTGGGAGCCAGCCACCGACCGAACGCTCAAGAGACTGAAAAACGTCGACAGTTTTCCATCATCATTTTGCGGCAGCTGGGAAAAAGTGAAGAAACGAGTGCCTCGAGTATACACATTTCTGTCCTATCCTTCTTGTTGGCGTGCCTTTGCATTTTATTCTACTCCTTTCATGTAATATGTAACACCCTATTATTGCCGAGCTAAAAAAAAGGAGAATAGATGCATATGAAAAAAAAGAAAGAAGGGAGGACGAGGGAAAAAACTATTTCTTCTTGTTTTTCTCCTTCCATCATCCCCAGCAAAAAAAACACACACACACGATATATAAGTATATTGTATATCCTCCGCTAAACTGCTAAAGTCCCGGTTTTTTCTTCTTCTTCTTCTTTTCTGTGCATGTGATAAACTTGGTTTGCTTGCTGCTGTTGTTGTATATATATATATATATAACATCTCTCCGACGAGTGGCGCATTTTTCGCGCTGAGGGAGAACAAGACGAAGAAGAGAGATCAAGAGAAAGTAAAAACCATCTTTTTTACCCTTCATTTCTCAATTTCGCTTCAATTTCAAGCACAAAAGCGTCCTTCCTATACCACTTGCCCAAGAAGGGAAAAAAGAGGAGAAAACTTCACTCCCTAAAAAAATACACTTTTCTCTCACTTTCCTCCTCTTGGTGGTGGTGGATGATGGTGGTGGCTCACTTCCAGTGGCGTCGTCGTTCCCTTCTTAAAGTATTCTTCTTCTTTTTTTTACTTTTTTCTTGCTTTTTCTTTTTTGCTTTCTCTCAAGTAGTGGGTGTTGGCTTTTTCCACCGTTACACAGTTACTGCCTTTATCAGCCTTCTCGAGAGGAGAGTTTGTGAGTGAAAAAATGGTTGGTGAAAAAAAGTCTGTAGGAGCTACTTGGGCTACAGACAGCAGAACATACATACACACACAACCACTCTCTCTCTCTCTCTCTTTCCTCCCCTCCTCCTTTTCCCCTTCAGAAAAGCATGTTTCATTTTTCTACACTTGAATTTGAAGCTAAAAGCCTAAAAGCTGGTGGTGGTGGTGGTGGTGATGATGATATTACTACACATTACTTTGTTATACGTTATAGCATCAAAAGTGAGAGAGCCCTTGTCCTTTATCCTTCTTCGCTCCCTCTTCTCTCGCCCGCAATCATTTCCCCCTCTAACGATGATTGTATATAAATTGTGGAGCTAATATATGAGCATGATATTATAAATATGCTTAAAACGAGCTCCGAGAGCCCCGGCCTCCTCTCCAAAAAACCAAGAAAGGAAAAAAAACTTGTAAAGAAAGTAGGAGTTTTTTTTAAAGTAGAGAAGAAAGTATACGGAACGGTCGTCGTCCTCTCTCCTCTCCTCCCTGTTGTTCCCGTTATCTTTTATTTTTCGGGTGGGTTGGAACTTTGGACCGTTGTTATAAGCGTTTGGTGGTCGGTTTCTCGTCGGGAACGGGAACCCTCTCTAAAAAGCGGGCGAAATATTTTTCCCCGGCTCTCTCTCTCTCTCTCTCTATAACCAAGACCATTCCGATAGACAAGGCAGCGTCGACGACGACGAGGAGTAGTGGAGAGGAGCGGACACAAAGCAATTAGAATTGTAAGCAACTAGTTCCATCATCATCATCAACATCATCCAAGAGTTTTCTCTCGTGGTGCCTATATTGCTTGCTGCTCTCCTCTAAAAAAAGAAGCTCTCATTGTGGAGACGAAAGAACCACCTTCGGATCCTTTCTGGGCGGAAATTAAAATCTCGCTCTCCACATCCTTCTGTTATTAGTGGGAGAAAGGGCTAATGGGTCCGAACCTATGTCCCTATATTTCAGAACACCGACTCGATATATATATATTTATATATATATATATAAGCCTGCTCCCTGCTTTTCCTCTTTTCCCTTTTTTTGAGGTTTTTTCGTCTTTCTCCATGCTGTTTTATAGCTGGAAGTTGCAAGTGAGCCCCGCCGTCGCTCTACTTCTAAAGCCCCAATAACTTTTAGGTGGTGGTGGTGGTGGGGATGGTGCTGCTGGGAAGAGAGCTGAAGAGAGAATCAAACACTTGCGAAATAATGTTTCAAAGAGAGAGAGAGAGAGAGAGATAGAGTCTCTCTGTCTGGTACAGAATGGGAGTACCTACGGCGAAGAAGTAGTAGGTTGTGTGTGAGTACCCAATTCTCGGGATATATAATACTTATGTGCCTCCCCGCTTACTTGTCTAATATTTGGGAAGGACTACTCGTATAACAAAAATGCAGAGACTCAAGAGTGAGTAGACAGAACAACTCTAATAACAACGACTGGATTTTTGGGTTGTTCCTCTCCTCTCCTCCAACCGATGCTATATATTGAAAAAGGGTTGGAGTTTTTGGTTGGAAAAGTCAAAAGAGGCTAGAGAGAGAGAGAGAGAGAGAGAAAAGTGAAATGCTTTTTACTCCCGTGAAAGTTGAGACTTTTGGGTGGTGGTGGTGGTAGTAGTGTAACAAGAGCGAGTATTAGTCCGGCTATGGCCCACTAATAATACAGTATTATGGGAACGTGATGAGCCTTAAAGTGAGACGTATTTCGTAAGTAAAAAGACATAAAGCTGCTGCTGATTCCCCAATACCACCCTCCACTCTCCACGCCCGCCGCCTCACTCTCTTCCCAGGGTGGTGGTAGCACTGCACTAGAAGCGTGTCACTCACTCACTCTCAGCCAGAGAGAGAAAGAGACACATAGCACAAAAACACTATGTTCTTGGTGGAGGTGGTGGTGATGGTGAGCCTTTCGTCCATTTTCATTTTATGCATGTAATAACTGCAACCAACGACGACATGGCCAAAGGGAACCACTTGTGCCTCAGCCAGACTCATTTCACTCAAGGAGGATGAGAGTAGTGGAATAATATAACGTGGAATCTTATAGTGGAATTAGAATAACGGTGTCGGAGGAATGAATGACTATGGGGACGGACGGAGGGGAAGAAGAAAGCGACCGGCGGTGGGAGAAAAAAAAATCTTTTTTTTGTTAGGCATCTGGGAATCAACAAGGGAAAGCAAGGAGGCAAACTCATTTCCTTCTCCAACTTTGAGTCTCGGTCTCGGCACTCGACATCCCTTTAAAAAATTATTATAGAGAATATTGAGCGTTGCCGTAGTCGTGGTCCTCGTCGTCGTGCCCGTGTTTGCTCATTCCTCTCGCAATCAGATAGAGATATTAGAAGGGATCTTCATTTTGAGCAGATCCGAAATGAAATAGAAAAGAGAAGAGGAGGAAGAAGGAGAAGAGAGAGAAACTAGAAAAAAACTCATTCTTCCCCGTCAAGCACTTCCTCCCATTGATGCTGCTGCTGCTGCTGATGATGATGCCAACTGCCGCCCATTTAAATCCGTATTTAGTCCTATAATTATTTTGCCCTGAGCAGCAGCACCACCACCGACGACGACTCTGTGTAGTTTTGTTGACGGCTGGCTGTTAGACGACCATCTCGCCAGGCTTACATTCGGGCTGCTGATGATGTTGATGGAGGGAAAGCGGCGGCACCAGCGGTGGCGGTGAAGGAGATGAGAGAGACAAGACCTCTTTTTAGCCATCACATCAGAGACCTTATATGGAATACCGACTGAACTGAAAGTAGTTTTCTTGAGCAACTACTCCTCCTTGCCCTCTGCCAGCCATTATACTTTCTTCTTTCTTTCTTTCTTTCTTTCTTACCACTTAACTGCACTCCACTCAAAACTCACCCACTCGTCGTCGACTCATCCCAACTATTATTACTTCCAGGAGGAACAGCAGAGCGCTGAGAGCCTCCTATTACAATATTAATGTTATTGTCGTTGGACTATACATATTTTTTATAAAAAGAAAAAACATGCGACACCCATTCCAACCCATGAGTCTGGAGTCAAGCGCATAGGCAAAGAGGAAAAAATGGAGATGAGCGTATACAAGAGCGTCTGCTGGCTTTCATCTGGGAACAGACGTTGCGTTTATTTTTCCTTGCTCCATATCCATATCTGAAAGGCCTTGGACGCTTTCGCCTTTCTCCATAGTAGCAGTGCATGAAAAACAGATGCACCCTTTTCAATCCATCCATTCCATATAATAATATAATATTCCAACTCAACTTGAGTTGTGTGTCCGCTTCTTCCTCTACTTCTCCTTTTTTTAAATCTCCTTTTTTCTCAGCTAGGGCGAGGAAAACCAGAAAGAAATGGTTTTTTTCCTACTACTCGCTCCTTTTGCTCCTGATGCTATGCTGTAGACGTCGGAGCCGGGGAAAAAGTGTGAGAAAAAAGCCCATGCTAAGCAGGCAGGCAGGCAGGCAGGCAGGCAGCAGGGGCCTGAAGAAAGCTCTTTTCTTGAACTTGTCCTTCCAGCACCACTTATAATGAGCATACCATTATGATAATCCAGGGGAAAAAAAAGAGGTTGTCGTATCGCCGTACGAGCAGCAGCAGCAGCAGTCGTTCTCGCAGGAGGGACTAGTCTAGTTCTTGCCGAAAAAATATATTTAAAAAAAAATCCTCACTCTCTCTCTGTCTTATCGGATCCTGCCAGCTTTAACCAAGTCAAGCGTGTATATATAGCTAGAGCTCGCCTTCTTGAGAACACAGCCACCAGCCACCACCACATCTCTTCATAATGTACTCATTCCTTGTTTTTTTGACTTTTACTTTGAAAAAATTTTCTTGTTCCTCCACTTTTCATGCATACATATTATTATTATGCCTCCTTGTTGAAGGAGGAGAAAAAGTAGAAGAGGAGGAATCTCAAGAAAGCACACAAAAAAAATTCCTTCAACAAAGTTAGTTTTTTTTTCTTCGTTCCTCCAGACCTTTTGCTCCTCCCGCTAACTATATCTACAGGCATAATAAAATAAAAAAATGGTATGCGTATACCACTTAGCTTGACTGTGTGCTGAAAACGTGGCGTGTATATAGCGACCTTTCTCCAGCCATTCCAAACCAGCACATCATCTCCAAAAGAAAATTCCATAAAATTGGAGGTTTTCTCTTTTATATAAGATTTAGGTTGGGGGACCTCCTCATTTCGGGTGAGCTTCATCTCATTTATGTTCTTTTAGTGCTGGAGGCACTTCTGATAACGTCGCTGTGTACTCGCCATCATTTTCTCAATGGAGGAGAAAAAAAGTTCGGAGGGAACGGAGGGAAGAAAAAACGCGAAAGATAAAGAGACACGTCCATCCTCCACGACGCACATGGAAGAAAAGGGATTTTTTGAGTTTGATAAAAAAAGATGCTCTGGTTTTATGCAGCAGCAGTAAAAGTATTAAGTATAGTAGGAGTAGTGATGATGATGATCATTTGCTGATGGAAGGAATTCTTGTATGACTACTCCCATTTCGTAATGGCTAATTCCAACCAATTCAAAACGGGTTAATAGCGGACTGACGAGCAAAGTGGGGCAGCTTAGCTGTGTTTGTACAAAACAACAAGAAACAAGAACAATGTAATATGTACACTCTGACGTGGTTTGTTTTTTGCAGAAAATAAAATCAGAGTTTGATCTCAAAGATGATAATATTAGTCGTAACCATACTATTGGATTACTCCAATTCGTTTAAGAAAAAAAACTCCATAATATTCCAGGGATGTGAGGGGGAAGATAACATGCTACAGCGTATATATTTCACCTTATTCCACTCGGGCGTGTCCTCGACCGGCTCCATTTCCTACGTGTAATGAATGACGATCCATTTCGCAAAAAAAAAATAATAAAAAATAACAAAACGGGTTCCCCCAACCCCTTCCATGTCTTTTGTTTTTCCGAACAGCTCTTCATTTAAAGTTGAATAATAATGCAAGTGGGGACGGCGGAGGGAGTTAAGTCACGTTGGAGGAGCAAGAGAAATATGGGCTCCCGTTATCCCAGGAAATAATAAGAAGGGAGGGGGAGGGGGAGGGAAGGGGGAAATATTTTTGTATGAAATTTTTTTGCCAGTTTTTGTGTGTTGTGTGTGGGGGAGTGAATGATGAGGAGAAGAGGCCCTCTCTCTCCCTCTCACTCACTCACTCACTTTGACTGATGAATGTTTTTGTGTACTCGACTCTGTTTCTTCTCTGACTTGTAGATGAGCCGATGAAGGAAGGGCCAGATGATTACTACGATAAGGACACGCTGGAACCACTTCCCTACTTTGACCGCAATGCGACTATCAACACAAACCTCACAGTGCAAATGGGGACAGACGTCTTTCTCAGCTGTCGTGTCAATCGCCTAGGGAATAAAACGGTAAGTGCTCTTCGCGCTTTCACTTTCATTTCTCCACACTCGTACTCGCCGTGCTCCTCCGCTCATTGTACGTCGTTCCGTTGTTGCAATTCTTGTCCCTTTCTTTTTTTTATTATATCCCGTCGTGTAGCAGCAATTCGGAGCAGCAGTAGTTGGAGTAGTTCGTTCGTAGGCCTGCTACTTTCCTGGACTTGTTATTGTGATCCAAAAAGAAAGGAGCCTGTGTGCATGCATCCTATCCTCCCTGCCTAATAATATTTGCTGCTTTAGTTGGGAGTCCTCCTCACCGAAATTCATGATGATTTCCATGATGATCCTGAGAATGATAATGCCACAATGCCTTTCCATCTTGTCTTGTCTTTCCTCACCATACATATGTAAAGAGTCCTTCCGCTGCTGGCGGAGGAGCCGACCGAGCCCCATATCTCTGGAATATATCAGCAGCTCAGCCTGCTGCTCTTGACGTCCAACTGAGAGAGAGAGAGAGAGGAGTGAAGTGAAGTGAAGACGGAGATGATTTTTTTTTCTCGCTCTCTCTCTCTCTATCTCTCTCTGTCGAGCAGACAGTGCATCCGGGGAAACAAGTGTGTGTCTACTCAACTCAACTCACACAGTTCTTCTTCTCTAACAATATGCATAAAAAATAGGGAATGAGCCCTGTCAGCCGGGTTAGAAACCATCATGATGAGATGTATGTGTGCATGTGTGTGTGTGTGTGTGTGTGTGTGTGTGTGGTCTTTGGAAATCTACCAACAAACCTTTTTGACGCAATATGCAATATAAGTAAGTATTACGTATATATTGCTGTTTTGAAGATGACGGCTAAGATGATGATTTTAGCTCCCTCCGCCCAGACATGAATGTTTACAAGGGGAAGGGCGACAGGCAGGGCGACGAAGAAAAAAAAAATGCTTTGATCTTCTTGGGTATATATGTGTTGTTGTGTGCATGATGTGAAAATGACATCCTATTTTTCAAGCCATACACAAACACACACCCACGAAGAAAGTCCTGAGTCCGGGATAAAAATGTGCTCACTTTGGGTGAACTTACTCAACCACCCGCATAATCCAAAGTGGGGAAACAGAAGGTGGTGGTATGTTTACGGTTTTTCAGAGAGAAGGCGGAGGAGGATGATATTGCACACGCAGCAGAGCATCGTCAGCAGCACCACAAATAATAATAAGTACGTAAATAACGGTTTTTTTGTGTTTTCGATTGGGGAGGAGAGATGCATCAAGCGGATCATCATCATCGGTTTTCCTGGAAAATACAGGGATATTTTTTCCTTGGAGACGAAATAAGGATTGTTGAAAAATATTCTTCAAAAAAAAATTCATTTTAGGTCTCTGGGATCCTCTTCTTCCCTTTGCCGCACTTGCATCATCGGAGGGTAGAAGGAGGAGGAGATATCCTCGTCGTTCCACATAATATTTTTTTTATTCCGGAGGTTTGGTTTGCTTGCCCTTTCTCCAATTTTCACAGGAGTGCTGCTCTTCAATTACCGATGAGGCAGCGCCAGAGTTTTTTTTCTTCTTGTAGGTATGTAAATATCACATACTTTGAGGTTTTCCTCCTCCAACTTGTTCACCCACTTTTTCCTCCCAGCCGCCGCCGTGTGTACTTACACTTTCTCTCAAGTCATCATCTTACAAGAGTTGAGTAAAGCGGAGGAGTCTACACAAAGTCTGCATAATGTCATCATGAGGATCACTCTGACTTTTTCTCGTCTCGTCGATTTTTTTGGGTATGTATGTTTTTTGCCTGGGAGTGAAACCTATCGACGAGCAAGTTTTAGGTTCTACTGGAAATCCCATTAGAAAAAAAAACCAGGGAGAAGAAAAAAAACATGGAAAACGCTTCCTTCCCTTCACTGACTTTTTTTAAAAAACCAGTAGACTTTTAAACCAATACGGACGATTTTTTTTTCTATCGGCCTCGCGGATAATTCACCCCACTCCAGCAATCCTCTATATAGATGATATCTTTATGGGCTGCTGTCCCAATCAGTAGTATGGCAGAGATGAAGGTAGTCTAATGCAAATAGCAGCCCCCAATGCCCGCATGACGACACCATCCATCAAAAAATGGTACTCGAAGGATTGTGCCCACGCAAAAGAAGAATGCAAGAAAATCGCATCAACTATGCACATTCCTAATGTACACATGTTTTGCATTGATTTGGAGTTCACAAAAGAGGAGGGGAAAACGATGAGAGTATATAAGAGTAAAAAAGTAATTTTTTCCCACCGTTTCTACCTACCTCCTGGGTTCTCCATCCTCCCCTCCCCCAAGTAGGGTCGATTTTCTCAGTGTGCTATTTTTATTAGTTAAAAAGAATGGAAAGGACATTTTTTTTCGGAATGAGTAGAGTTTCATTCAGCAAGGATCTGATGTGCCAATGCTTTTTTCCCATTTTATTTCTGTCAAGGGCTGATGGAATCAGGGCGGCGTGTGGAGATGCCCAAAATTTTCATTCTTCTGTCTTCTGTTTCACGTAGTAATAATAATAAAATGGTATGCAAATTCCAACCTACTTCGTTAAACTTGAGAGGCTCCTCTATCCTCTGTCTCCAGCGAGCCTGGCTGGTTTCGTCGGGTGCAGCAGTTTATCGTTGGCATGGTGAGGAGTTTGTAAAAAAGTGCGTGTCAGCTCCCAAATTTATCTTCATTCCCAGTGAATGATACGAGCAACAAACGGGGAACAGTTTTGCAATAAGCAGAAACGATGCACAGAACAGATCCATCTGCCTTGGTTCCCTACTAAAAAGGCAAGACAAAGAAGAGCGTGGAAGTATAACTAACTAACGCATATTGTCCCTAAAGAAAAATAGTCCACGCGCTTTTTGTCAAGCTCTCGAGCGTCGACTAGGGTGGGAGTGGAGGGAGTGAGAGAGGGAGGTTAGTAGGGTTGTTTAACTAAGAGAGTATAAAAATCAATGGGAGCACAAAATGTGTGTGGCATCATTGCCAAGACATTTTCGGAAGAGTATGTCACTGTGACAACCACATATAACAGATTAAAGGAACATCAAGTCCAGCTGTCTCAGCAGTATCACGACCTATTATAGTGTAATAATTCTCACGCCCTTTTTTCTACTCGCTCACACACAGGATGGCTCGCCTATATACCCACGCACCACCACCACCCGATGGCAGAAGGCCACAAAACTTTTTGGATTTTAACAGTTTGTCGGGCAGGCATATTGTCACTACCTTTGTCGCCGCCGAGTAGAGAAGACATGGCCAATTTCACATAATATAAAAGTATATACCATTTTTCGTAAAAAAATAAATAAATTCGTATAAAGTCATATAGCCGGTGCTGGATGGAGGAGCAGTATAGTAGCACCCCCAAAACCAAACGTAAAAAAATACTCTCTCCAGTTAACATAATCCATTAACTCATTTTAGGTATTGGGCTTTTATCCGCTGGTGTTGTCACTGAGGTCGTTAAAAAAATGTTTACAGCGGAGGGATTACCACTACCAACGAAAGAGAAGAAGAGAAGGCCCAATTTTGAAGCAAAACTTTTTCTCCATAAATTCCCATTCATTCAGTTGGTTGATGGTGGATGGTGGTGGTGGTGGTGGTGGTGGTGCATTTTATGGCGTGATTTTCCCATTCTCGTTGGGCTTATATAAACTTACACTTTCTCACCCACCGCCACCAACACCACCACCACCACCAGCAGCACCGCTTCCGCGAGGAGAGATGATTTTTTTTGGTTCGAAGGGCAAAAGGCTTTATATATAGCATCTCCTCCCGCTCCTCCTCATGTTCCAATTTCGTAATTTGGGTGCATTAGCATAATAATCGTGGAGTAACGATGGTAAAACAGCCGAGAATGGCAAGGTGACACGCTATTAGGGAAATCGAATTTGTATCCAACTCGAGAGCAGAGGAAACAGTGTAGTAGTAGTAGTAGTAGTAGTAGTAGTGCAAATAAGAAAATGTGAAAAGTTTTTAGCCTTGTCCCAAAAGTTTAGAGAACATTTTGTTCTTCCTCATCCTTTTGAAATAAACTAAAAAAAACCTCTCGCTTCCTACCTGCAGCCTCGACGACTCCACGCTCCACGACGACACGTAACAACTTTGCCCACGACGACCTATAGAAGACATATGCCTCCAGAAGGAGAGTTAAAACTGGAAAGTCATAAAGCAAAAAAATAATAATAAATTTGATTTTGATGTCTCCTTCCTTCTGTCACTCTTCCCCCTCTAACTATAATCCACCATGGCGCTCCTCGTTCGTCCTTTTCAAACTTGGCTAATTGTTCGTTGCTGGGGCTGGCCCGACCAGTAGTCCATGTATTTATTTCAGCTTTCCTCCAAAGAAATATAAAGTAATCAAAGGAGGGCAGCGGAGAATGAGAGACAGTGGCAGGAGAAGAGTGGGAAGGAGGTAGCAAGGAAGCATTTATACAAAGCCAGGGATTCACACTCGAAAGAGTAATAAAGTCAACCTCGTGCCACACTACTCACTACCACCACACACCAGCCAGATTATATTTTGTACATGTTCCCACCGCCGTCGCCAACGCCGCCACCACCACTACCACCACCACTCCAACTCCATTGTATATATATATATTCCCGGAAATATGGTGTACAACACATTAAGCCACTTTGTCCCCCCATCACCCTCTCCTCATTTCGCCTGAGTGGGCTTGGGAAAACTGAGCTGGAAATAATCACTGAGCCGACTGAAATTTGGAAAGACAAGGAAGAAGACGAGGCTTAAACTTGAAATGTGTGTGTGTGTGTTACATTTCTTTTATATTCCCCAAAGAGGGTCCAGAGCAAACCGAAAATTCACGCGTTTAGTGTTCTCCATTTATAATGCATCCTCTCTCTCTCCGTCTGCTACTCGGCCCCCCTCCTCCACCACCTCCTCCTCTCTTTACAACACATCTGGCTGGTGCGGTACGGAGGAAACGGTCGCCAGCAACGGGAGCAAGTGAGCAGGCAGGCAGTCATGCAGCAGAGAGGTTTAATTTAGCTGGGAGACGAGACGACCCAAACACAAACCAACAAAGAGGAACATCATCATCATCATCATGACCCGACAATGAACCCTTAAAGAGGGAGAAAACCCGCAGTAAAACGGTGAGAACGAGAGGGGCACAAGCTGGATGGCTCTCGGAGAGCCCTCCTGGTCATAAAATCATTGTGCCTATTAGCGGACAATGAGGCTCCAGGACGTAATATAATACCTACTACCCCTTTTCTCTCAATCCCTCCATTCCCTCCTCTCTCACCTCTCGACCAGCACTAAGAGACTGGTTTCTTTTAACTGTCAACTTGAAACAGGGAAAAAGGATCATCACATCATTGATGCGGAGGAGCGAGGGAGAGAGTGTGAAAGCAAAGCACTGAAGAAAGCTAAAAGAAAAAAACTTGGGTACATACCGCTCGTTCGTGCCCGTAAACCTCTCTCCCAATTTCCTAACTGTACCATCCACTCCAGAAGAGGAGAAACAAGACAAAAACACAAAATATATTTATATATCCTCGCTAACCCCATTGTTCACCAAACTGTCAACTTGAAACAGGGAAAAGGGATCATCACATCATTGATGCGGAGGAGCGAGGGAGAGAGTGTGAAAGCAAAGCACTGAAGAAAGCTAAAAGAAAAAAAACTTGGGTACATACCGCTCGTTCGTGCCCGTAAACTCTCTCCCAATTTCCTAACTGTACCATCCACTCCAGAAGAGGAGAAACAAGACAAAAACACAAAATATATTTATATATCCTCACTAACCCCAATATTTTGTTTTCCTCCACCTAAATGAGTCTCATTATCATCAGCACCCTATTATATGAAAAGGTAGTCGGTTGGAAAGTAGGGAAAAGGAATTTAGGTGTAATTTCATTATATTATATGCTTGGATGCTTGCTTGGTGTAACTAGGGGAATGGTTTGGAAACCTAGTTTTATATATTTACATAATATTATTCTCAAACAAACCCAGAGTCAGAGTTGCCCAAGCCAACAATCCCACTTTCCCACCTCATGTATAGCATAATATCCCAAGCAACACTGTGACTCGTTCGTGGTGTCTAGTCAGTATGTTATTTTTTTTTCTCCACAAGAGATTTCGGGTCTGGCAGGGAAAATATGGCACATTTATTACCATAAATGTTGTTTACTATGCAATTAAATGGATATTACAGGAGTGGCATTGGAGGAGGAGAGGAGCTCCAGGAGAGAGTTGGGTTCAAAGAGCATATTAAGGTTTCCGCGGTTTTTCTCCTCGTCCTGAGACTTGTAACATTTATTTATTTTTAGTAGGTTGCATCATCACTCCAAAATTCCTCCTTCCCTCCACTCCACATTTCACAGCATTGCATTGCTACTCCGAAAAGAAGGTTTTTTTTAGTTGAACACCACGACGCGTACCGTTCGGGAAAATTAAGGATCAAATGACCGTGATATACCGTGATAGGTTGGTTTCCCAAGGAGCCATGGCGTGTGTACACATTATATTATTACACACCATTTTTTTGCCTATTTTATTCATCCGACTCACCACCTATACAACACTACTCACCGCGCGCGGTGGAATATTATATTACATATTTTCTCCTTGCCTTCTTCTTCTTTTTCTTGTGCTGCTGGGAAATATATGGGTTAGGCACAACTTGAGGATAAACGGAGGGTTACTGTACACAGTCATCCATTTTGGATGAGAGGCCGGAGGACTGTTAGTTAAAAACTGTTTTCCAACTAGGGAGAGAGAGAGAGAGGTAACGTGTGTGTGGTTAGCGGCGTTGGTGGTGGTGGTGTGGAGGTTGGAGGGAGGGAGGGAGGTGATATGGTGTGCTGATCTGCTTGCTGTGCTGTTGCTTTTTTTTTTTTTAAAAAAAAAAAAACCTCCTGCTTTCCTGGTGTCTCTTTCCCTCCCGTTCGTTCCCGTCCTGAGCTGGCAGGCGAAGAAAGGAACAGGAGGCAATTCTTGTGATTAAGGAGCTATTCTAAATTCTAGCCGAGAGCCACCAGTCATATAAATAATATGACATTAGCAACTCTGCTGCTGGCTTCCCCAAGTTCCCCCTTTATACCCAACGAACCCGAGATGCATGGACTGACTCTCTCTCTCTCTTTTTTACTCCTGGATTTTTGGTGCTACACATGCAGAGTTCCAAAAACGTTCTCCACTCTCACCATATTCACACACACACACACACAAAGATTATATATGAAACGAAAAAACATGGAGAAATGCATGTACTTCCAGAGAGTTTCCCATCCCAACGCACATAAACCATTCCAGAAAGATACCATACCTTACTCTTTTCCCAGAGTAAAATTTCCCACCAACAGCCCAACTGGAATACCACAAACTATATAGGTGGCTTCTCACAGTCCAGTCGTGGCTTTGTGTGGAGAGGAAAGTTTGGGAGGGGGTGGGGGGAAGAATTGAGTGAAGACATGTCTCTTCCCGTCCGACTGCCACCAGACCGACCGCAGCCCAGAAATACCAACAAGCCAGCAGCCAGTCGTCGTTTTGGATGCACCGTGAAAAAAATATATGAGGAAACCAAAAAGATGAGGACATATTATATGCAATTTGCCCTGCCGAATAAAAAAAAACTTGGTAAAAAAAATATTTTTCCTATCTAGAAGATTCGTCCGTAACTCGCCTAGGCTGAATGAATCTTCCTCACCACCACCACCACCACTCTTGTGTAATATATCTTTATTCCCTGGGCTACTTGCAAAAGCCGTGCTCCGTGTGGTCAGTCGTTTCTTGAATCTCTGGCTGGAAAGGAGATGATGCCATCTTCTTCTCTCCTTGTTCCAAATGGACGCCATGATAACGCTACTCAAAACTTTCCACGAAACCTCTCTCTCCCTTTCTCTCTCTCTCTCTCTTTGGTTTTTCTTCCATCCAGCCTTTTTTTTTCTCCTCCACCATACACCACCGGGGCTCTCCATGGTCAGATCTGTTTTATGTGAGGATTTTTGGAAACGTGAACAAACTGGTAATAATGCTGGCGGAGGGGAGAAAAAGTAGGATATGGGGCATATAAGTGAAAAAGAGAGAGAGAGTTTCCACTGTTAGCTTGTTTCTTCAAATGAATTGTGCTCGTAGTTGCGTTAACTATCCCCTTTCATACACTTCCCTCTCTCCAAAAAAAAAGAAAATAAAAAAAGGAGAAGCAAGGAAAAGAGAAGAAAAAAAATCTGGAGAAAGTAGTAGTAGTAGTAGTAGTGGATTTTTTTTAAAGAAAAAAAAATGAATTCCATGTTTTTATTAGTATCTCTCTTTCTCTCTGAAGAAATCCACTCTGCCTTTGCCTTAGCTCTCAGTGTTGAGGGCTAAGTATCAAAGAGCATTAATTCAATATTTACAGAGAAGAAAAAAAGAAAGGCTTTCCCTTTCAATAAAAATCAGAAACAGCTGATTACGCCCATTCAAGCTTGCTCTACAACCATTTTTCCACACGAGAAAAACGGAGAAAGTAAAAAGAAAGTATATATATATATATATATATACTAAAATAAATAAACGTACAAAGTTGTTTGGAGTTTTCTTTTTTTTTTTGGAGAAAATGTGGGCCAACTAAATATATAGCGTTTGGTATTTGCCAGACTTGAGTGATATCATCATGTTTTTACATTTTTTTTTGAAGGGGGAAAAATATGGTGTGTACTAATCCCTGCAGTTGAGTCTTGAACCGAATTAGGGAGGAAAAATATGGTTACAAGGACACGAGAATTACGAGAACCATAGAATAGGTAGTCAGTCCCCCTTTATGTTCTTCATTAATGGGAGTCGGAGTCGGAGTTGGACCAAGGCAGGCACAAGGGCAGGAAGGAGGCTCACCTTTTTCACGTTTTGGATGGAACACAAAGCAGAGCCCAAATTGGAAGCGTGATGACAAACGGAGGAGTTAGTTATATATACAGGACGAGAGTCGTCGTCGTCGTCGTCTTTGGTAGTATTGGGAAACAATACATGGGATTTCCTTCCATCTTCTTGTTTCACTAATTCTCATATAAGTTGATTTCTCTTCCATATCCAACCTCTTTGATGTAGAGGGGAAAAAAAGAAAGCCAAGGTCCAAAAAGCCGGCCTCTCTCTGGACCACACAAGATCCGCTGATGATGATGATGATGATGCGGTCTGGAAATGAATGGAAGGAGAAAGCATGAGAAAATGACACGAAATAATGGACCATTACAGCTGCTCCCCTCTCCACTCCAATGTACCTTTTTCCTCTATTTATTTTGGCTAAAGACTTTTGCGCGTTTTTTATTGTGAAGCCTTTTATATATTATGAGTTTAGTGACATTGGAGGGGGATAGGGAGGGAAGGAGTAGGAGGGAGGGTGGGTGGTATTGGACATGGAATCCTTTTGTGTCCACTGTGGACAAATAAATAAGAGGATTTTTTTTCCTTTGGGCAGCTCTCTGCCTGCCTGCCTGCCCGACAAGCAATCAAACGAAATGAAGGAGAATTTTCTCTTTCCTCCGTTTCTTTCTCTCTCGAAATAAAAATCCACAAACTGGGCATCGAAAAAATACACATGGTATATATATATATATATAGAAAAAATTGGGTTTTATCTGATGAGTTCTCTGTTCTGTTTTTTGTGTGCGGGTGGCTAAATTCTGCAGATGAAAGATGGCTCCGAAAAAACTCGGCTGAATTTTTTTTTTTCAAAGTTGTGTGGAAAAAAAGGGAATGAACGTGTGTGTGTGGTCCAAGCAAGAAAAAAAACCTTTAGATCAATTGTTATGAGTAAACAAGGGACTTTTGCGCCACCATACCACCACCACCACCCGATTTATGCCAAAAGTTGTGCAAGACGTGCGTGGTGGGGTAGTATAGCAGGAGGAAATGGAACAGCTAACTACTTTTTTCTCGGGACTCTCTCTCAATAAATCTAATTTTAAAATGGAATTTAATGATAATGGCTTCCCGTCGATCTCCCCAGTTTCCTACGAGTTGTGGAGGCCTCTCCTCTCCTTCGTGTCCCGTGTATATCACACTGTATCAGGCCCGGTCCGGTTTCGACGAGAACGGGAAGAGTCTCATCTCATCGTCTCTGCTGTCTTCATTCACCGCCGCCGTTGAATACAATACCACTCGTCTCGTCGTCGTACTATATCCCTTCTTGCTTACTTTTGTTGGAGTTCCGTGAGTTTTTAGTATTCCTTGTAGAATGGTCGTTGTTATCCGACTAGATGAGTAAGTAGGACGCATTGTCTATATAAAAATTCGCAGCGACTTTGACTGGCCCTATAATATCCTCCATTCACGGTTCCCCGAGCCCTTTGGCTTAATTCAAGTTCCACCAGCCAAAGTCCATTTTATTTGCGTTGGTTGACGCCACTTACTTACTTTGGGAACGCTGCACCCTCGGCTGGTAGTAGTAGTAGCAGTATTGGCCGACTAGCTCTGCCAGACTGTTGCCAAAAAAGATACATACATCAAGAGAGAGAGAGAGAGAGAGAGACAGAGAGAGAGAAGAGGGGGAGAGAAAAGAGAAATTGTAGCGAAAGGGAAAATTTTCTCCTTCTTTTTTTCTCTAGATATAGGTGCCTATATATTATTTGAACTAGTGGCATCCGCACAAAACCCAGACCACACACGGAGAGCGAGAGAGAGAGAGAAAGAGAAAAGACACACATATCTAGCATCAAATTAAGGGTGCACCAGCATAAAAGCAAAATATTATGCATTCAATGGTGAGCTAATGGACTTAATTCATCCTTTATTCCAACCTCATCGCATCGCAAGTTCTCAGAATCTGTGAGCTAATCTGGAAGTGGTGGTGGTGGTAGTGGTGCTGGTGCTGGAGTTGGAGCTGTTGGAACTGCTGCTTTTTGTAGTTTTTGGAGAGAGGAGTCTACTCTATATTTTATGCTTTCTAATGCAATATATTTTAAACAAGTGTGCATACTAATATTAGGCACAAGGCTAAAGAGAGAAAGTCCGCGTTGGTGGTGACGGGTTGGTTGGTGTTGATGCAACCCTTTTGGAACTCTGCTCTGCTCTAGTATTCCAACATGTTTTATATATTATTATTATGCTATACTTGCTCCCCAAGTTTTGCAAGTCACTCACTCCGGCCGCCGCCACCGCCGTCCGTGTCAGTAGTCGTTCATCAGTGAAAATGGTGTGTTCTTCTGGAGACACACTCAACATCCTTAGCCTCATTTAACAACAAGCCAGTTTTAATATGATTTGCATGAAAGTATGCTATGCTGCTCTGCTCCCTCCTTTTCCCCCTTTTGGACCGAGCATCCTGCATCCCACATTCCTAATATGTATATAAATTTCCGGGATATTTTTTTTATTGTGGAAATATTTTTTCTTTCTTTTCCTTCTCAGAGAGAGAGAGGAAACGGACGGATTTTTGTTGGAAAATTGGTGGTGGTGGTGGTGGTAGAACTTGTAACAACACTAGTACCAATTCCATGTTGGCTTCAATGGCTATTTGGGCAGTTGCCCAGTCAGTCAGCAGTAGTCAACCCGTCGACGACGACGACGACGACGACGACTCTAGCCTATATATTTATTAAGGCTACAATAACCAATGATATCTAAATGCATGGAATGATCTTTTGTGCTGCTACCAAAGTACATTCTCTTTCTCTTCTTATCCATTTAATAGATACATGCCATAGTCATGTATGGATTATATATACTTAATTCCAAAAATATGTATATTTATTTTTTGGAGCCATTTTTTGCTTTTCTCCAAAAAAAAACGCCAAAGATGTGATACAGACATGGAAGCCGTTGCGTTGCATCTTTTGCTTCAACTTCAACCATGTTTTTCAAAGCGCCACACACGCTGCGGTTAAGTTTTCCCCTCCAGAGTTTGTCTCTTCTGCTATATATGGAAAAGATACAAAAGAGTTTTTTTTATATTTTGAGTGGAAGCCTTGCCTTGCCTCGATGCCTGTGTGAGAAAAATGGTAATTCCGTACGGTTTTTTTTTTGTATATATACGAGAATATACGTGGATCACACTCCCGAGCCTACCAACAAACAACATCACCCACCACCACCACCACCACTGCCGCCACCACTCGTGGTGGAACAAGCACAAAACAAGATTAAGTATCCTCTCTCTCTCTCTGCCCTACAAAAAATATAAAAAATAAAGCTAAAACGGGCAGCGTTGAATCTAAAGTAGATATGAGGACGTGGACGTAGTGGTGGTGGTAGCAGAAGCGAGCCAGCGCAGCGTCTCGCTTAAAATCCCCAAAAAATATCCACAATAATAATACTAATACATGGAGTACTTACACGTCAACGAGAAAGCAAAAAAAAACTTACACGAGGTATTTCCCATCATATTTATATGTATATAGAGACACAAGGATGATATAACCTACTTGCAGCAAATGGCTCAGCTTGTGGAGAGAAAAAAAATAACTGAAATAGGTAGTATTAATATTCTTGCCGAGCTTCGCCTCAACATAATTTGATACAGTTGTTCAGTTACGCCGCAATACATATTTATAACAAATGTGGTATTATACGGGGGGGATGGGATCCCTCCATGAAAAAAATTATGTGGTGGTCTTCCTGTTTTTTTTTGCCTATTTTTCCTCCTCTGCTCTGCTCTCTCCGTGCTTTATGGTCAACTCACATATTTTTTTTTGGTACACAGACTTGTAGTAAGCAGTTTATGTATTCCATAACGAAAAATTCAGATTGGTGGTGGATTTCTGAATCTAATGGTCATTCCGCACAGCGTCTGGCCCTATTACACGCTACCTGCCTATATCCTCCTACCCTCCACCACCATGTCCTCCTTTCAGAGTGTAACCACATATTACAACTATTACAACACACACTTTTTTGTATATAGGTATATTATATGTATCAGCGGTGGTGGTGGGTGGATGGATGATTCAGGTTTTGGGATTTTGCTTGCTTCTTTTAAAAGAAAATTATGATTTTCCTCTTGTCAACCGATTTCGTGAGGCTGGGTGGGATACATGCTTTATTTGTTCGTTATGCTTTCTCCCCTCGTTCCTCCTCCAATATATATCCCTCCCTGTGCGCCTCTAATCCAACTCTAGTCTCGTTTTGATACATTCATTTATGCTTGCCGTGTCGCGGTGCTGCTGGTGGTGGTGGTGGTGGGGCTGGTGCTGGTGAGGGGGCCAGAACGAGAGGGAAACGTTGAGCACCTTCAATCTCCTCTCCAATCAATCTCGAGTAATACACCTTTTTTTAGTCCTCCTAGAGCGAGTTTTTTTTACAGTTGCCATCGTAATCAGGTCGTCTCCATCATCTTCATTTATTGTGGAGATGACGACGTCCATCCATCCCACTCCAGCCGCCCACCTTTACGTTTGGGCCAGGTGTTTCGATAAAGAAAAAAACGAGAATCGTAAAAAAAATAAACGCTTTCTTTCTTCCTGTCTTCTTCTTCTTCAATAACTCTAACCTAGTTTCTCTCCTCTTCTTTCGTGTATTACAGATTTCATGGATGAAAAGGGACGAGAAGAATAATCTAAAACTGCTCACATACGGCCTCGTCACGTACAGCTCAGAAGCTCGTCAAAGCCTCCATTTCGAGAGCCCAAACGACTGGCAGCTCCGACTGACGGCTGTGCAGCGAGCAGACGCTGGCTCATACCAGTGTCAAATGTCAACTCATCCTCCAAGAATACTTCACTACACCCTCAATGTCGTAGGTAAGTAATTGCTGGAGGGAGGGAGGGAGGGAGAGGGGCATCATGGGAGGAAACAACCGCCATCCCCACACACTCCAACTCCCTCTCTTCTCCTTCACTTTTCATTAAATTTTTTATATCGCCTTTTCAAAATCTAGAATATTACAAGCTTTTTTTTGTTGAAAACCGGTGACGACGACGGCTGCGAGCTAGTTCTGGTCTGGCAAATCCAGCCAGTGCGTGCAAAAACACAAATGTTTTTTTTATTTTCGCTCGAGGTATTTTCCGTCTGGAATCACAAGGGGTCATCATCTCACATCAGAGATCTCTCAGACTTTATGATCAACTATTCAGACTAGTAAATCAAAGTGCAATATCCTCGACTCGCATTCATCTCGCCAAATCCCGGATTTCTCCCTTTTTTACTGTATAGATTCATTCATCGCATAATATTCGGCTACACAAAAGCCATAAAAACATTTTTCCTTTCAGCTGCTGCTGCTGACTTAAGAAGGCAGTATATATATACACGCACCAAAGTGGTGGAGGGCAGCAAAAAGCTTCTCGCTGTTTTTTTTTGCTTTTGCAATGAGACGTTCATAAAAAAAATCTTTGAGTCCTATAAATGAGGAGAAAAACGGAGCTGGAATGAGAATTAAGCTGGGAGCGTGGTGGTCCTGCTGGTGTTATACTTACTATACAGTCGAGAAGATGAGTCAGTTTTTTGGTCTCTCTCTCTCTCTATCTCGTGATAGGCCATAGTTCACAACGCTGGAGAAAAAGCCAACGGAGGAGAGTATATACGATTTTCCAGAGGATGCTCCTCTTCTTTTTTACATGTTTTGGCCTGCTTTTTCTGAATTATGATGAAATTGAATTATAAGGAGAGTATGCAATAAATTCCGTGGCTTATTCTTCTTCGTCATCTTCTTTTTGTATCCCTGAAAAAATGGACTGCTTCTCCCCTCTTCACATATATACTTATATAGCCCCCTTTCCTCCCAGCAACAAATGACAAGAGGGAGAGTGGGACAGAATTAGGAGGGAACCGAGGAGCAGCAGCAGCAGCACCCTAGAAAAAAAAGAAGGGCAAACTGGTTATATTATTCTCCAGGACACAGGAAATTCCTGGCAACGCAACAAAATGTTTTCTTGAGCATACTTCCGCCCGAGAAGAATTTTTATGGAAACTTCTAAAGCAAAGCTTACTCTTCTTTCTTTCCTTCTGCATCAGAAGATTTTAGCGATTGTTTGGGTGCCGTATAAATACCGTTGGAGTTGGAGGGAGGGCAGGGGAAGCGTACTGTAGGCGCATTTTATGCACACAAAGTCCCCTGCCATGCCATGCCATGCCATGCCATTCCTCCAGCCATGCACTCCACTCCAGCAAACCTTCAAGACTCCTCCATCGGCACTATATATACTACCTATTTACGAAAAAAAGTAAAAATTTTGTAACCAAAGTCTGTGTGTGTGTGTGTGTGTGTGTGTGTGTGTGTGTGGATGTACAGGGTAAGTTATGTGTTAAGTGACCCGCCTCCTGGGGAAAAACAAAAGAGAGTCACTTCATGACCGAAAAAAATAGTAAATGTGGAGAGAAAAACATGACGCACATAAAGTATCTGGCTGGAGAGAGCATGCATGCACCCAGAACAGCAGCAGCAGCAGCACTACACCCAAAAATGGAATACTATCATGACCTTTAAAAAACCAAGTTTACTACAAAAAAATGCCAAGTAATCTAGTTGAGATCGAGATCCAGTGGAAAAACAGAGAGTGAGAGGGTGGGAGAGGAGACGGTGGAAAATATCCTGAATATTTTCTCCTCCTTATTTCCCTCAACACTGCTGCTGCTGCTGCTGCACAAAAGGTATTTTATGTACTGGGATGAGTTGCGTATCCATATAAAAAATATAAAGTCTCAAAGAATTCTTTTTATTCCTGCAAAACTATCCTCCTCATAATAATATATACGTATACCACATAAATAACCCGTTTTTACCCAAAAAAAAATAAAAGAGGAAGAAAAAAAACATGTATGGTTCGTTCCGGCGGCGGCGGATAGCGACGAAAGTGTGTGTACATATAAGTATATATTCTCTCAAACTGTAGATGAATGAGTATAAACCTTTCCGAGAAAACTAGGGCCCCTTTTGTTTTCAACAAAAGTTGAAAGGAAAAAGGATGTATTCCAGCGTCGTCGTCATTTCTTTCTTTTTTTTAAAAAAAAAAGTACGAACGTACGTACGTACGTTTTTAGCTTCCCTCCTGTGATTTGTATCTGCTTTTCAATAATATCTTTAGCTTGAATGATTGTAATGCGTGGAGTGTGTGAGTTGGAGAGAGAGAAAAGTATGGAATATGTGTGGCTCTAAAAAGGAAAGTCCCTCTTTCCCCCGCTGTTTAAAGAGGAACACCAATGCTAATGACGACAACGATGTTGGTGGTGGTGGTGGTGTCTCCTAGAGCTTTTCCCCATTTTGCACAGTGGCCAAAATGAAAAAAGGGAAAAATTCTTGGGAAGGCTGCCAAAATTGAGAAGAGAATGAGGTTTCCCAAAGAGAGATGGATAGAGAGAGAGAGGGACACACAGGGGGAAAATGGAGAAAAAAAAGCGAAACAAGACACCAAGACCTTTACTCAAAAAAAGTGTGGAAAGTGTGTAATGGCATCATCTATACCCCTAAAGATAAAACTTCTTCTTTCTTTTGGGATTTTTTTTATATTTTTGTTGAAAAAAAACTTTGTAAGAGCGGAAGGATGAGAGAAAGCAAAAAGGAGTAGGATATCCCCAAATCCAAAGCTATTTCACCATTCAATAACCACTTTAAAGCGTATTAAACAATAAAAGCAATGTCAGGGCAAGACGAGAGAGAGAGAGAGAGGAGAAAATAGGATGGTGCTGAATGAAAGAATAATGGAAGTCGTCCGCGTTCCTATATTACCACAAAAAAGTGTCTGTGTGGTGGTACGGCGGTGGATAAGATCCGGAACTCACAATACGACAGAAATACCGAGAGAGAGAGAGAGGAAGGCATTATTGGAATCAAAATAGGGAGGAATCGACCGTTTTAACACTATCACACACACACAATATATGTGAGAGATGAGATGAGTGTGTGTGTGTGTCTGTGCTGACCTATTTCTCTCACGCAAAGGGCGAAGGAAAAAAAAGACAAGAGTCCAGAAGAGTAGTACATAGTATAGTTCTTTGCGTTTTTTTTTCATCATCATTTCAGCACATCCTAAAACATGCTGTATTCACTGACAAAAAAAGCCCATGCGGATTGCTGGGGAAATTACTCAGGTTATTTGAGCAAGAGGGCCTCCAATATTACGAGGAATTAAAACGGCGGAAATGTTGTTTTCCCTGGAATTTCGCGGACGAGTGGATCCGCATTTTGGGATTGATTCACCAGAAAAATAATTCTCGTGGGATATGGCATCCCCATCCATCCTCCACTACTTTCCCCCTCTTCAAAATCCTGTGTACTTTGTAAACGGAAATTGTACTCATGAATACAAAATGAATGAATGAATGTGTTTTTCTTTTTACATAATCAGTCCATTTTTGCACATGACTAGTCAATGATGAGTCGCGAGCGAGTTGTGAGTTACAACACAAGCATCATCATCATCATCATCTTCAATTCATCAATTCATTGATGTTTTCCACGAGTTTGTGGTTGGTGGTATATGATGTTCATGCATGGTGGACGACGGGTTTGTGTTGTTGTGAGCAGTCATTTCATTTCTATGTCATAATTAACAATTTCTTTTTTTTTCTCCTTCTACTCCTGATTTTCTGCAAAACCACTCGAAACCCTAATCCAATCTTTATATATACGTATATTATTATATTGACATTTTGGAGGTTGTTAAACCCTCCCAAAAATAAGGCCGACATATATATACTTTGAGTTTTATGAGTGCATTCCCCTAGTTGTACCTCCACAGGAAAGAGCGAGAAGCACTACTTCACTTGTCCACACTACTTCTCCCCCTCTCCACTCCTCTCCCAATCCGCAAACAATTCTTTTTTTTTTTGTTTTCCTCATCTTCACATTCAGATTTTTGTGGACGACTAGACGCTACAATGTACGCTAGAAAACTCCAGTCAGTCCAATGGCGAATCCACTTTTCCCGGTGGTGATATGGTGGTGGTGATGGTGTGGTGGCGGTGGGGGTAGTAGTAGTAGTAGTAGTGTGGAGGTCGAAGAAAGTGAACTAATTTATAACTGACTGACGCTCTTGCTAGTAGTACTATACGCGGAATCTCTTGCGGAAAGACATGGATTTTGTGTACAATTTGGAGTGATGGTGTGATGGGTTATGTGTAAAGAAGCTCATGGCATGATAACTCCTCTCTCTCTCTTTTCCCCAAAACATTCAATCTCCTCTTGTCTCCAATCCCTTCTTTCCAACTTGGGCTCCGACGACTTAAGATGAGAAGATCCCGGTTGTTTGTAGAGAGAGAGAGGGAGAGAGCAACAAGATACCATTTTCTGTGTCAGGTAGGAACATTCCTCCAGACTAGGTTATATACTAACCTACACAGTGCCACCGAGAACCGCCACGCCACCACCACCATCCAACCTATATACCAACACTCAAATCTATATATAAATACACTTTTTCCAAGTTTTTTTTCTTCTTCTCCTCTTTTTGTGACTTGAATGCCTTGTCGTCGTCCTCGTCTTCTTCTTCTTCAGCTCGTTGGACTCCCTTTTTTCCTCTTGCTTGCTTTTCTTCATTTGTTGTAGACGGAGGAGAGCAAGAGCAAGGCTGAGCGAGAGAGAAAGAGAGTTGAGTTTTTGTGGTAGTGGATTTGCTAATACATTTCTCTCCTCCTCCGCACAAACAATCTATCCATCTCATCTTTTCCTCATCTTTCCGACATGGACAAGAAATACATTTTTCACTCGAGAATCCCACTTCCCCCCGTGCCCCCCGTGTGGGGGACACACACTTGAGTTGCGTTGTTATAAGTATATGGTTGGTAGTAGTCTAGCTCTTTTAAAAAAATTCCTGATGATATACGATATCCACCCGGGACTACTAGTATTGCATAAACATGGTGTGGCTGGTGGTGGTGGTGGTGATGGTGGATGGCTCTCTCTCTCTCTGCGAGGACGAGTTGACGTGATGAAATAACCATTTCAGCAACAATGATAGTTTTTTTCTTACTGTGAGAGGAGGAGAAGGAGAGAAAAGTAACTTGATAGTGTATTCCAACAAACTCTCCTCCACCAACACCATCCCCACCATCGCCGCACCTCCAACTCCAACCTTGGCTCAGCAAACTCCAGTAGTCTTGCAGAGACAGAGACACAAAGGCTTTAGAAATGTGTGTAAGGAACCTACTGCTGCTGTTTTCTTCTTATTTCTCCGGGTTTCCTCTCCTTCTCCTTCTTCTTCCCACTTTGATCTCTTTTCTCTACTCTCATCCAGCTCATCCCTACGTTCATACGATTTCTTCCCCCTCTGCCTAAAAATCCGAATCCAATCAGTTGTCGCGTTTTCGTCATCTTCTTTCTCGTTTTTTTCCAGGAAAAAAAAAATGTTTGTCTTATGCATCCTCTCTCTATACCTCAACCTCCTATTCTATATAGGAGAGTAGTGAGCCGTGCAACTAATGCTTCACTGGGTATTATTGGACCTAGTTTGTTTTTCTCGTTACTATAAATACAAGTACTCTCACTTTCTCTCTCTTCCGATGCGTATAAGATCATTGACTCATATACTTACGTATATACGCTCGCTCCCAATATATACTTATTTATTCTTCCTTTTTTGCGTCATATCAGATTGAAAATCCGTTTCGGTGTCCCTTGTTCTTTCTCTCCCCGTAGTAGTACTTCCTGTTTCACTCATTTTCTTGAATTTGTTCAAGTGGTTAGCCTGTAGCTAGGAGATGAGGTGGTGGTGGTGGTGGTGGTGTAGCAGGAGAGTGAGGGAGAGAAAGAGAAAGAAAGAGAATACTTGTGAGTACACTTTTTTTATTCTGAAGGAAGCCCATCGGGCTTTCCTTTGCTTTTAGTCGCTTCCTTTCCTGCCTCCCCATCTCTTTTGTGAACTGCGTCTTTGTAGATTGCTGCTGCTCACAGTTTGCTTCCTATTCGTAACAATTTTTTGGGGTACTTATTGTAACAAACATTGTCTGTCTACTGAATAAAAAAACCTTGGAACACTTGTTCCACTATATCCACATCCACATCCACTAGTAGCATTATCTCCACACTTCCTCTCTCTCTCTCTCTCTCTGGATTTCCCATATTTTAATTCAAACTTTGCATCACTACATATATATGTATATGTATTTGTATATGCATAATAAATTTCTCACTTTTTCCCTGTTGGAGATCCACACGGCCGTGGTTTTTCCCTAACGAACTAGGCAGTCCCTCTGTAAACGGGGGAGGAGGAGGGGAGGTTCGAAAACCTCAGGTTTTTGACTAGAAAATCTGAATTTGCTCTCTCAGAGTTCTCACTTTTCTCGCACACTTCTTGCGGTTGTCCAATATACAATTTCACGGTAGGATGATTGCTCTGTTTATCAAGCCCGGCCAATACGCCGCTCCTCATCCCGCTATCGGTAATATGTATGAGGTGGAGGGAGGGAGGGCGAGTTTCAGTAATTAATTAGAAAAGTACACCGTGTGTCCCAGGGGTAACCTCAGTCGAAGGAGAATAGCAGCACACATGCTGACTTCCCACAAGGAACAAAAAAAAATTTTTTTTCTTTCTTAAGAAACACCTCTCCATAATATTAGCCTCCTTCACATAATATTTCATGTTGCAATAGCATTTCCAGGGAAAAAAATCCCTGGGTTCCGAACTTCCTTCCTTCCAATATATATATATTATGGAAACCCAAAAAAGTTGGCGGTTTTAGGTTATATATTTATTATACCAGGAAAATACGAACGTGGATGACGTATGTCTGTGTGTGCATGAGAGCTCCTTCATCTTTTTTTCCAGGATTTGTCTTCTTCTCCACTCCAACCTCCTCAACCAATACTGCATTTCCCAGTTGCCCGAAAAAGGGTAATCGACCCTGGGCCACTTTACCATGAAACAAAGCGTCTTCTTCGTCTTCACTTCTCTCACGAAACAATAACTTTTTTTTCGTTCAAGGTGTATCCCGCAGAAAAAAAAATCATTGATACTACTGGTTTCTTCCTTCGTTCCTATATCCATTAATATATATGTATGGTCGGAGGAGCGCAAGTAAGCTACGACGAGTGAGTCAAGTTTGGGTGGATGAGTACTAAAAAAATCTATAAAGTTACGGATGAGAAAATGTTAGCAAGAAATAAGAAAGAAGAAGCAAAAAAAATACTAGTACATCTTGCAATATTCCCTTCAACCAGACGTCAGTGCCCTGTTTTTCCAAGTAAAACTCACAGCGGTCCTGTTAGGTTGGGAGCGTATATACTCGTGTATAGTGACCATGTTACTACTCTACAATCCTTCCTTCTTCTTCTTCTTCTTCTTCTTCCCGTTACGTAATTTATGTATTCTCATGTCCACCAAAGGTTACTTGAATGACACGAAAGCCATAAGAATCATTGGACAAGAAAAAAACGCCGTAAAGAAAATGGACACCAGCAGACTGATGAATGAATCAAAGCAAATGAGAGCAGAGGCTCTTTTGTCCTCTCTCTACTCCGCCGTCATGGAGGTTTCCAGCGGAAGAGCCTATGCAACAAAAAAATGTTATTACAACGACGGAGAAAAAGAGAGAGAAAGGAATCCTTTTTTCTTGCCTTCTCGATAATTTCCCAAGCCTGAGGGTGAATAGTATATATTATAGTGTATGCATATGCATATGCAAGCCTTATTTCATTTATGGTTTAGTCAGGTTCATTTATTGCTACAGTGGTAATTTCGCACTTTTTTCCATTTTTCCTTCCATCCGCCGATCCCATGTTCGTCGTCGCTGTCATGTCGCCGTGTCATATTGTTTGAGTGCAACTTGTCCTGGGATATACACTGGGATCCCTACCATTGAAGGAAAAAAACCCAATTGTGTTGAGTTGAGTGTTCAGGAGGAAGACGACGAAGAAGAAGAAGGAAAAAGTACGAAATTTTGCATTTCATTCTTGTTCCATTTTATTGAATTGCTTGTGCTTGTGCACATCCATTTCGCTTTCTCACTATATATTTCCCTACCATTTCCCCTTATTTCCCTTTAGTTTTTCTTTTCTTCCCTTTTTTCAATTTTCTCTCTGGCTGGCATTGTTTGTGTTTGAGTGTGTTTACGGGATGACCCAAGGAAAACCCGACGAGTCTCTTTCCTCTCCTCTCCTCTCCATTTTTCCTCTTTATAGGAATTTCATTTCCTCCAGATATGAACATGCTGTGCATCTTTTATTATTGCCTGGTTTTTCCCTCTTTTGGACAAATTTGTGCGTGCTTATGTCCTTCACTTTTCTCCGGACGTGTCTACCAAGCATTTGAAGCCAGCAGACTCTGTATATACACTTATATAATATTAGAGAAATAGTTTTGAAGGGGAGTTTAGTTGCCCTGCCATGCCACCCAAAAGTCTGGCCGGGCTATTTGCTTCACATCTCTTCCTCTCTCTCTCTCTCTTTACCAGGAACACAAAGGAACCACAAAAATGCCCAACATGTCCATTTTGTTTAGGGACACTGTAACCCTATACATTATTATACCTAGCCCATTCCGAGTTCCACAAATTCTCGTATAGACGCAGAGAGAGACAGAGAGAAAAAGAGCTGCGACAAATATTATTATCCTTCTCCTCTCTCTCTCTCTCTCGCTGACTATAAGTATAAACAAGCTGACAAAATTCCGTTAAATTCAAGTGCCTCTCAACTGTCCCCATGCATTTTTCCCGCAGAGGTTGCACAAAACTTTTGCCGACATAAGGAATTTCCTTGTGTCGTTAATAACCACAAATGTGAAGGACAAAAGGAATAAGTTGAGAAAAACGTAAATAATTCTGGCATAAGAGCATAAGACTTCTTTCTGCTGATACTCCTTCCTGCTATGCTATGCTATGTTGGAAAGAGCAGACGACGACGACGACGTCGACGACTCAAGAATGTCCCTACTTTTTTCTCACTTGTTAGTCGTCCCGGCGTGCTAAAACTATGCGGTGATGGGGTGGAAGTTGGAAGTGGAGGTGGTGCATATGCCCATCGTAGGGAGCATAGTCAAGTTTTTGTGAATTCAAAAAAAAATGTATAAATTTCTGTACTTTTCCAGTGCAGCTGGTTGCATTGGATGAGATGAGGCTGGAGAGAGAGAGAAAGAGAGAGAGAGATGAGCTCAGCAGCACACAAGTGCAGTCGCATTTGGTTTTGGTGGAGGATGGAGGAGCATGAATATCATTTTTTATTATTTGAATGCCTCTCCCCTCATCTCCTTGCAAAACTATATATTGAGACTCCAGTTAATGTATTCCTCCAAAGAAGTAAAAAGGCAGCAGGGGCCGGGTATAAATTTTCGGATGAAGAAAGGAATCGTCTTCTTGTTCGTCTTCTTCTTTCCAATATTTTTTTTCCTTTGAAAGCCATAGTCGTGTCGTTTGCCACCTACATTGTTGTACCTGATGGCACATATGCTCCCTGACATTTTCCCCCACAAAAGTTGTCAATTTGTGTAGGCAGCTGAATCCGGAGAGGAGTCGTCGGCATATGGATGGCTCGACGACTTTTGGGTGGGATGTCATTGTTTGGCTCAAATCTTCCGTTGAGGAGAACGGGATCGTCGTCAGAAACTCATTCCAACGGAATACGTATTATTATTATGTATATGTACATGTATACGTATATATATTTGTTCGCATGTATGCACTTTGGAAAAACACATTTTTGATCATGACTTGAAGACCAAATTTTTAAGGAACAAAAAAGGGAGCCACTAAAGCCACTGATTTTTATCGCCTTTTTTACACAAAGAGAGAGAGAGAGAAAAAAAACGAGTTTTCCCCCTTTCGCAACCCGTACACTTATTGTTTCACACATTTTCTCCCACTTTTCTTTCTCCTTGCTTCTTCCCGACAAACTTTGTTCCCTTTTGCCTCTTATCCCCTCCTCTGCCTGACTGACATGAGCTGAGGTGATGGTGTTCCCTCACAAGGAAAAGCGTGTTATTTGAGATGTCTTTGAAATTGGAATAGGGACAGATTTGAGGAGCATTAATGTAATGTTGCGATAATCATCATCATCGTCGTCGTCAACATCATCATCATCTCCACCTTCTTCTTTTTCTCCATCCATGTATTTACCTCCTTGGAATGCTGTTGAAGAAGAAGATATCTATAGAGACGGCTTTTTTGGTCTAAGCAGATTTCATAACATAATATATATAGCATCCAGCAGCATCCCCATTTTGAAGCCCCTTCTTCCTCCCATCCTCTCTCTCTCTCTCTCTCTGAGATGGCAATAAAGGGCTTAGGTAATACTCAAATTTAACTTTGCTATTACATTTTAATACGAAAGCCGAGTAGGAAGCCTGGGTTTCACTCTACGAGAACACTCTCTCTATCTCTGTACAGTAAAAAAAACGTAAAAAAGAGGAGAAAGTTGCTGGATTTACCATGGAAAAAATACAAAGCTCTTTTTTATTCTACTCCATCTCCTGTCTGGCAATATATACATGGGCCAGAAAAAGGAAGGTGGAAGAGAAGCCAGTGGGTTTTTTCCACCACCACCACCACCGCCCAGCAGTCTTTTTTGATCATATCCCTTTTCCTCCCTTCCTCCTTCCACTTATTTTTCTTCACGTCTTGAGAATTGCGGTAAATATACATTTTGCACAATGTGTGTGTGTGTGTGTCTTCGTGTGCTGAGGCGGGAGTCACATGTAATAGTGGTGACATTACTCATCTTCTCGTTTCCCCTTGTCAGCCAACTCAAGCCGCATGCTAATGAGTTGCCACCACCACCGTTACCACCGCCGCTTCTCGACGACTTTCTCTCTCTCTCTCTCTCTTTTCTCATCTCATCCGAGTTTTTTTTGGGGGCTCTCCGGCTGCTGGGTGTATTCCACCGTCCTCGTCCTCGTCTCCTTTCTTGCTTATATCTAATTGAGTCACATCAAGAAGCGTCATGTCATGAACAAGTTCCCATCTCCCTACTTCCCTATTCAGTGCAAGACAGCGCCAGGAACGAATAATGAAAGGGGAAAAACGGTGGTGGTGGTGGTGATGGTGGTAGTGGCGGCGGCAGCGGAGGAGTATAGGATCCACCTAGAAAAAACTCAAGAATTGGATATGGTTAAAGTAAAGTAGAAGAGCCTCCTGGTCCTCCACACAAGCATTACGCATTATGGCTCTAACGTCGTCGTCGTCGTGTAACTAACTGTAAACGCGTAGCTCGAATCGAATATTTATGTCGTTATACACGACACTGTCGTCGGCGCGGCATGATGATGATATGGTGGTGGTGGGGATGGCCACATCCCGCTCTTCCTCAATATGGAAGTCTACACACAGACGGTGACGGCAGTGACGGTGGTGGTGGTGGTGGCAGCAGGAGCAGAAGGCCCTTCTAAATGATGGGTAATATATCGAACTACTCACCTTTTCTCTCTAGCTCTCTCACTCTCTCTCTCTCCTCCACAATGAAAATGCAGCCCCTCCAATCTGCATTCCTCCTTAAGTTCTTTCGCTCTCCATTTTCTTTTTGAAAAAGGAATTTCTGGGCCTTTTGTAGTAAGTAATACTAGAAGCTATGAAATACCTGCAGGTATATGAGCTTGCTCTTTCTTGCTCTTTCTTGCTCTCACTTGTCAGGAGAAATACGTCAAGACTTAGTTCCAGATCAGAGGAATTAGTTCACAGGGTGGGTGGGTGGTTGGCGTATGAGTGAATGAGACCTTGCTCTCGACACTGACAATCATTATGGTTTGGTTTTGTGTGCATTCAAGTAGGAGAAAAAAGGAGGAAACCAACAAGATTTAGGAAATTTGCTATGGTCTTTCTCTCTCTCGATCTCTCTCCCCTCTCAACTCACACATTTCTTTTAATGCTCTCTGCTCCTCCGCTGATTCCTTTGATTTCCTTGTCGACTGAGGAATCCAGCGGCATAGAAGAACAAGTTAATTCACTGACATCCTTATTTCCGTCATATTAATTTGTACCGGTTTCCCTTTAAAAAGGGAGAAATAGCTCCTTTTACCTCCTACGACCTACTCTGTTTCCTCCTCCTCCACCTCCACGAAAAAATATATATTTTATGCAGGAATGCCAGTTTGTTGGAGTGGAGTGGAGTATAATAAGGGGGGAATAAATAAGGGGAGATAGAGGAGCCTCTCTCTCTCTCTCTGTTCCTCCGTTATGTTATGGTTCCTCTCTCTCTCTCTCTCTGGTAGGTTAGGTAGGGACGACTCCAAGTGTGAAAGGGAATTTATGGAAGATTTGACAGCTTTATGAAAGGGCTTCTTCTCTTTTCTCTCTCTTGTGCTCGCTCACACGGGCTGCCGACTATGCATGTACGCATGTTATGTACTACAAATGTTAAACCTGTTACCTTGACTCCTTTTTTCCATTTCTCTAGAGAAATGGGGATTCAAAGGGGGTCGGCGGAGTGTGAGCGGCTGCTGCTGCCTAAAGGTTAGTGAATTATTATGGTGATTTTTCGATTTCACCAGATGAAAACACCATAGTCCACCGTGGAGGTGTGTGTGTGTGGAGCAACTGGCGCACAAGATTTTTTTTTCTCGGTTTTTGCTCGAGTGTGATTTGTAGTGTGAAATATAGGATTCCTACAGCTTTGAAAAATCTATTCATTTCCCAGTTGATCCAGTTGGGCACGTTCACAGAGGAGAGGTGGAAAAGGGAGGGTGGCAAGGCAAGGCAGGCAGGAGGAATCACCACGTCGATAGGTTGTTAAATATGTGGAGCAGTTGGGCGGACGTGGGAATAATTGAGTTTTTTTTCTGTGCCTGGAGCATGTCTTTTGAAATTGAGAGAGAGAGCTCTAGATTGATTTTAGATTAGCGAAAATGATTTCATGATATTTCGGCTCGGATGGGTTCTTTCACTCACAGTGTATGTGTGTGTGTGTGTGTAGTTAAGGATGGATGGGCCTGCTTTCTCCTGTCAAATTCAATGCTCATTGCTCAATTATATTATGAATTTAATCCGCCTTTGCAAAACGCAATAAGTATGATTTTTATTAAAGTGGAGAAACGTTGATTTTTTTTTTCTGGGAGCAGTTCCACCGGATTAACTTAGGCACCACACCAGTCACCACTTTACCACACCAGAGAGTGGAGTGCATTTAATAGTTTTCGGCATGAGAGCATGATCATTATCATTCACGACTCTCCGCTTCTCCTTTTGAATAATACTCTTTAAAAACCATGGCATTCAACTGGATGGAAGGGAACTATATGCTAAAAAAAGTATGTATGCATGCAAGCAAGACTCTGCTGTAGAGATGAGATCAAGTTCTCAAATTGAAGCGTTGTTCGTTCTCAAACACAAGAAGGCCAAGTACACTTGAAAATTTCACAGTGGTTTTAACACAAGAAGAAGTGGCGATCCTCCTCTCTGTCGTCTCTCCTGCTATTGCTCCCCAATTTCACTATTCCAATAACACTGGTCATTCCCTCCATCCGTAACTGACTGGGTGGTGGTGCGCTGCTCCTCGTCGTCTAGCCTCTTGTGATAAATGTGGAAAACGTGGAGGTCCACTATTCTCACTGGAATTCTAAAGCCAGTTTTTTTTTTAATTTTTTGACCAAGTTATAACTTGGGAATGGCGTATTATTAAACCTTGGCTAATGTTCGTATTTTAGGAGCACAACTGTATTAAAAAAGGCCTGTTTCCACCAACTACCGCTAGTATCATCATCACCATCAGTAGCACCACCATACCACCACCACCACCACTCCATCCAATCCCACTTATTAAACAGGCTCCGCCACATTCCTTTGCATATTAGTGGGGCTACGACGACGACGACTACGACAGTGGAGTCAAAATGGAAAATTATATATAGCACGCGCGTCGTCGTCGGCCCCATAGTTTTTGGATGGAGCTCATGTCATCATCCCAGCCCGATCGTCATCTCAGGAGACATCATCACCGTTATTATCATTATCATTATCGTGATGATGATGACGATGATGACGGCGACGATCGTCAGTTTGAAATGAGCCTTGCTCCTTGCAGATAGGGAGGGAGGGAGGGAGGGAGTGAGGAGAGGAGAGGAGAAGGAAAGTGGGGAAGCCAAGAACTCTTTTAGTTTTTTTTCTTCTTTCAACTTTTTGGTTAGAGAGGAAATTGGTGGTAGTTGTGGCATTACTACTCCTACTCCACTCATGTGATACCTCCTCCACTCCTCTCCTCTCTCTCTCCCGTTCATTCCCCTTAAAATTCCAAGTGCCGCTTTAATTCTTGAATCTCAATTGGAAGATCATATAATATTATCCTCTTTTCCTGAGCGCAAAAACTGGTCTCTTATCCACGGGAAAAGGGGACTGCTACTTACTACTACTACTCCGCGACTCTGACGACGAACGATAATATGCATTCCGGCAGACTGGGAGTCTGCAGATGAAGGGCCACTGATGCCGATGCCGAAGCCGATGAATGAGAGAAAGCCAGTGTGAGAACGAGAGGGAATGCAGTTAACACTTTTAGACACTATAATAATTTATGAATGTACATCAAAGGGGAAGAGATGGGATGAAAATCGGTGAGGAGTGCGTGGCGAAGTGGAGCTTAAGTGAACTACATCGTGGTAATGATGCCATCTAATTCAAGTATGCATGGGGATACATATTAGATGGATACTAACGGGTTCTCTGAAATGTCCACATTTTGTTCGATTTGCATTCTTTATATATATGCCCATCCATGGCCCGGTTGTTATACCCGTTTTTTCCAGCGTCTATACTGATTTCTGGAATAGTTGATAGTTCTCTTCTCTCTCTTTTTTCTCTCTGCTCTCCTATATTCCTCCTGTTCGTGCAGTTTGGCATGCACGAAGGGTCTAACATTCCGAAAAATAATTAGAACGTCATCATGGTGCTATCTACTATATACCTACGCGCCGAGCGGATAGTGGCTCATTGTGACAAAATGAAAATTCAACAGTCCTTTTAACTCTCATTCCTTTCTAATTTCAATGCTGGGGGCATTAAACCAAACGATACTCATCCTTCTCCCTCCAGCGGAGTTAGTTCCCTTCTTCCCTCCTCCTCTCATGTCGTCTGCTACTCAAGTGGACGCAAAATTAGGCCATTTATCTTTGCTGAAAAAATAATATATACAATCACAATGACGACGACGCGACGGGCTATGGCGTTAAGGTAGTATGTTCCTTATTCTCCTTCTTTTTTTGCGAATAACATTTATTTCCTATTTTTAGACTATCGTTTCCATCCATCCTCATTCCCTCCCATCCGTCATTCACAATTTGAAAGCTTTTTTTGGATTCTCCAAAAATAACTCATATATTATCTTGTACAATTCAAACCTTTTTATGCTAAACAAAAAAAAACTAGGCTGCAATCAACCAGGCTTTTTCGTTTGGAATTCCGCCGCCGACGACGACCCCGCTAAAAAACTGGATGGTCGTTTCCGCTCCGCTCGTTCGCTCGTTCCACATTCCGCCTTTAAAATGCATTTTTACGTAATGAAACATCCGTAATCGTGTGCTTAGAAATTCATGAGAAATGTATAAAATCACCAAACCGGGAATACAATAGATGATTCCAAGGAAAAAAGAATAAGAATATAAAAAAAATAGAAGGAGTTTCCCTTCCATCCACCTACTTCTCCTTGCCTCTCACTCAACATATACGTTTTTTGGCTGGACGAGAGCGGCGGATCGAGACATTGTCCAAAGAAGGCAAGAAGGGAAGGGAACTCTAAAAGGAATGAAGGAACAGAGAAACGTCAGAGGAGGAACCCTTTCCCTAAAAACTACGAACGAAGAAGCTTCATTAAGATTAGGATTTTATTATTCTTGGACGGGGATTTCTCCCCCCGTACTGCATAACTTTATGCAATGAAAGCGCGTGTAGGTATAATGTTACACAAGGAATGAGCATAGCATTGCGCATTGAGACGATGGCTTAGGCACTTTTCCCGTTCCTGATTCCTGGAGAAGCACCTTAACTTAACTCACAGCCAGCCAGCGCCAGTCAGTCAGACAGAGAGTTTGCTTTTCAGCTTTGGTTTCGATGTCTCGTAACCATGTCCCGAAAAAGAAGAAGAAGGAGGAGGAAGAAGAAAAAAAAAACTGGCAGCCAAGCCAGTATGCTACTACCTTTTTCCACTCTCTCTCTCTCCCTCTCTCTTTCTTTTTAACACAACAATAAATAAAATGATAAACTAATGTATCAATACGTGTACGCGTGCCTAGCACACGTTCCTCCTGGATTTCCGCTTTGTGTCAACAAGATGAATGAACCAAAGTTTCCCAAAAAGCAAGCTTGAAGCTAATGAAACGAGAACCAGAGCACAGGAATTGGAATGACTTAAGTTACTTTTTGAGCAGTAGTAGCAGTACATGACCCACTTTCTCAAGAATTCTCTCCTGTCTTTTCTTGTCTACTACCTCTTTGGCGTTTTCCTATATATGGAACAAAAAAAATGTAGTGAGAGAGAGAGAGAGGGGGGGGGAGAGAAAAACTCATCTATTGGATTTCACTTTTCTGGCTGGTGCACACAAAAAGCGGAGGCGGAGGAGAGCGTCAAAGTTATCCAAAAAGCAAGCTTGAAGCTAATGAAACGAGAACCAGAGCACAGGAATTGGAATGACTTAAGTTACTTTTTGAGCAGTAGTAGTACATGATCTACTTTCTCAAGAATTCTCTCCTGTCTTTTCTTGTCTACTACCTCTTTGGCGTTTTCCTATATATGGAACAAAAAATGTAGTGAGAGAGAGAGAGAGAGGGGGGGGGGAGAGAAAAACTCATCTATTGGATTTCACTTTTCTGGCTGGTGCACACAAAAAGCGGAGGCGGAGGAGAGCGACAGGAGAGGGGATGCGTGTCTTTGGGAGGAAAAGTGTGCATCCATCTTCCTAAAGATTAACATATATAGTTGGTTTTAACGGGGAGGCTACTTTATTTTCCAAAGGTGGAACGAACGAACGAAAGTCTATTTGTAATTGTGACTATATGACCGACTATATATTATATACTAGATCCATCTCTAAACTATACTATACTAAACAAAAAATCAATAATAAATATAATCCAAAACGAAAATACTGTGCACGAGTACAATCCATCCATTACAACCACTTATTCAAATTGTACAATTTATGCGGACGCGATATATGACGACAAACCAAACA
>JAANSN010001039.1:0-39641 GCA_036850665.1 Dicranocentrus wangi | reverse complement strand
ACTGAGCGGCATTTTGATATCTGTTCGTAAACACATGTATTTATACTATAATATCAGCTTTCAACCACGTTGAAAGAACCGAACATCTAATCTAAATCCAAAAACCGAAACGAAGACAGCCTGCCAAAATGAGCCTCCGTTTGTGGCTTTTTTGTGTTTCCCTAATTATCATTCCCAAATCAGGTAGTTTAGCTCTAACATCAGCTGCGGAAGATAATAAAATACGAACAGTTTGGGAAGGTCGTAAAGGTAAATTTTAGGTTGTCCATCAATCAATAGTTACAAAGCTGAAACCACAAAATGATAACCCCTAATGCCTATGTCTAATAATAATTATATAACACACATACCTAGGTGCATTGTATGGAGACCTTGGAATTTCTATTCCATCTGCAGCTGGCAATGCAACATATTGCAACAGCAACAATGCATTAAGCGTGGACTGTTGGAGGTATGGGGATTATGCAACTGTCACAATTACTAATTCCGTTGACGATACAATTGAGCTGGAATGTACTCAGGTACACTGGAAATCGGTATATGCTCGCAAATTGCAGGATTGCTTTTTGTATCTCAACGGATCAGGAACAGGCTTGTACGGACCTTAACAAATATAGTAACCGTGTGACCTGGTATTTGAATAACTTGAAACCTTTGATGCTTAAACTGTAGGTTCGGTGGTGGCACCACATTCAAACAAACGTGGCCCCTGGATAAGCAACAGATTCCTGAAAGCGCGTTTGTCACAGGAGATTATACATCCACTACAACTGGAGCTGTGTATGGAGGCGTGATAGAAAATTACTTTCTCCTCTCCACTGGATTTTCCATACATGTTGATGAGGATGTTCCACTTTTTGTTAGTACGTTAAAATCCATTTAGGGTTAATACTTTGTTGATATTTTAATTGCTTGCAATAGTTTACCTTATAATTCGAAGACTGGGATCCTGCTTCAAACAACAGGAAGCTATGCTTATCTGCAAAAAATGAGTATCCCTATAAGTACAGGCAAAACCTGGAACTGAAGTATGAAGTTTGTGTTGGAAACAATGTTAAACATGTGTACCAAAACACATTCAAAAAATACTATGAAAAACCAGTGGATTCACCCGACCAAGATATGATTTTGAAGCCTTTCTGGTCAACATGGAACGAGTTCAATGCAAACGTCAATCAAACAATTGTGCTTGAACATGCCCGACGAATACTGGAGGAAGGGTTTACAACAAACTCGCATTTTGAAATTGATGATGGCTGGGAGGAATGCTACGGCTCAAATACATTCAATTCCGCAAAATTCCCTGATCCCGCTGGTTAATTTAGTTTAAGCAAAAGTTTAAACATTATTTTTAAAATATTTATTTCAAAATCAATGTTTTGTACTATACCAACTCTATTCAACCTAGGTATGGTGCAGGAACTGAATCGAATGGGATTTCGTGTAACACTTTGGACGCATATCTTTATCAATTACGGTCAGACTCCATTTAGCCCCCGCACAACATATTTAAAATCACAACCTATTTTTAGTTTTTAATAACAGTTTAATTAGTTTCATAAAAATGTGGTAGAATGTAAGGAACTATTTGACGAAGCGTTGCAAAAAGGCTTTCTCCTGAAAGACAACAAAGGGAAAACTGCTTTTACAACATGGTGGCACGGGGATGCTGGCGTTGTAGATTTTACCAACGAGGCAGCTCGCGACTGGTGGCGAGCTAGGCTACAAAGTTTACAAAGAAACTTTGGAATAGATTCGTTTAAATTTGATGCTGGCGAAACAGACAGATTACCTTGGGAGTTTAGCTTATCTGGAGAGTCTGATTTGTATTATCCCAATCGATTTACACAGGCATATGTGGAAGCGGTGAGTGAGTTTGGAGGACTTATTGAAGTCAGAACGGGTAGAAGAAATCAGGTAACAACTTATCGTGAGTCGGAACAAGTAGATCATAAATAATTTGGGCCAAAATTTAGTAAATATTATTGCAATATGCGTTTTTGCAAGAATCGACCGATTTTTACGAGAATGTTGGACAAAGCATCAGCGTGGGGATATGATAATGGGCTACAATCCCTAATCCCATCCATTCTTCAATTTGGCATTTTGGGCTACTCCTACTGTCTTCCTGATATGATTGGTGGCAATAATTATAAACCGTCTGCAGAGTTGTGGATAAGATGGTTACAAGCAAATGTTTTTATGCCGGCTATGCAATTTTCTATTGTGCCCTGGAGCTACGAAGACAATCCAGAAGTAATCTACAGGGTGTCCCCGGATGAACGGCCTAAACTTCAGATATAGATTATTCGGACTTTTCTAAGCATAAAGGATTCTCTTCCTGTGTCGAATTCGTAACCGTTTTCGAGTTATGGACGATCAAAGTTGTGTAGTGTTGTTATGCAGTAACCTACACTCTCATGCGCTACGTATGAATAACGCAGTTTGGGTACAGAATAACTACAGAACTTAAAAATCGCCATTTAAAATACATTTAAGACACGAAACGGGAGAGAAGAAGGAAGCAAAGTTAGAGAAATTAGAAGGGAAATTGTGGTATTATTACAACAACAAGAAGAAAGGTAGGTAGAAGAGAGGGAAGTGCACACGACACTAGTGTTTTTCTTATTAGCTGTGATTGTGTGAAGAAGGAAGTACGGTGTCTGGCTGAGCTGAATAGTTATTAAAAAAATATTCTTTATTAAAAAAGTAGAAGATTCGGGCGTGTCTAAGCATAATTGATTTTCTTTGTATGTATGTGTCGAATTCGTAACCGTTTTCGAGATATGGACGTTCAAAGTTGTGCAACGTGTTGAGTTTGGGCACGGATTCCGTAACGACGTATCTTAAACTTCCCTAATGCATACCCTGACGTATCGCCCTTATCCACTAATCTACCTCAACAACTTTATGTGATTAGCTTACCTATCGCGAGATCGGGATCTATAACCCCGTCTACTGTCTCTGTTGTATCCTCCTCCGCCGCCTCCTCCCTGCTTCGTTGTTCGGAAGCGGCTTCGAGATCTAGAATACGATGAGCCGCGATGACGACCACGTCGCCTTGACCGATCACGAGAGTGATGATGAGGACTTCCATTTGCCATTCTCGGAGAGAACTTCCTTCCTCCGCCACCCGACTTGCCTGGGTATCCAGAATACATAGGAAGTCTCTGCCCGACGGCGGATGGATGTGATGATGTTCTAAAAAAGCAACCTTGGTTATCTCCCAATTGCCAATCCCCAATACTGCTCCTCACTACTCGTTTATTCCTGTCAGCGTCTCTTTCCGACTTCCGAACCCCGGGCGTGTTTGTGTGTGTGTAAAAAAACGCGTCGTCGTTCCGAACCTCCGAAACTTTTTTTTAATAAAGAATATTTTTTTAAATAAACTATTCAGCTCAGTCGGACACCGCACTTCTTTCTTCACACAATCACAGCTAATAAGAAAACACTAGTGTCGTGTACACTTTCTCTCTTCTACCCTTATTCTTCTTGTAATTTTGTAATACCACAATTTCCTTCTCATTTCTCTAACATTGCTTCCTTCTTCTCACGTTTCGTGTCTTTAATGTATTTTAAATGGCGATTTTTAAGTTCTGTAGTTACGTAGCCTGCTTCCCAAACTGCGTTATTCGTATGTAGCGCATGAGAAGTTGATCGTCCATAATAACTCGAAAACGGTTACGAATTCGACACATACGAAGAAAATCAGTTATGCTTAGACACGTCCAAATAATCTATATCTGAAGTTTGGGCCGATCATCCGGGGACACGCTGATATTGCATGCCTTTGTAGACCTTTCTTGTAGATCTTATTGTAGTTCCTTTGCAAATGAATCTTAGGTTACAGATATAACTAGGAAAATGGTAGCAATAAGGGAAGAACATTGGAATGATATTCTAGCTGCCGTAAATGCAACAACAATGGATGGGACACCAATCGTTCGACCTGTATGGTGGTTGGATCCAGACGATATTGAAACTTTGCTTCTTGACAATCGTATGAAAAATTAGCATTTTTGTTGGACATAGTGCACGTGACATTACTCTAATATTGCGTATATTTAATTTACTTTGTCTTAATAGAATACATGCTTGGAGACAATATCCTTGTTGCTCCAGTACTGGAGGAAGGGGCTACATCACGAGATATTTATCTACCAACTGGAAAGTGGACCAGCAACAATGGAACACTTATTCATGGGCCCATGCATCTCCTTAGTTATCAGGTGCCGCTAGCAGAATTGCCCTATTTCAAACTACTTATTTGACGGTGCTAAAATACAATTTCCCATTTACATTTTATGCTTGATACCGTGTTTGACCAGAATGTCGTCTGCAACATAAAAGCACTTTCGTAAAACTCCTCCTCCGGTAACATGCGGAGCAAATGTAACTTTTTTGTGTTTTTTCTTTTCCAATGGTGTAACTTTTTTCGGCTTTCCACCACCGCTGCAGTCATGACCAGAGAGATCAGAACTAGAGCCCCACTTTTCTTTTGTTGCTTTGCATGTTCTCTCAAGAAAAGTCTTCATTTTTGAAAAGACTGGCCGAGACTCTGGTTCAATTTTCCAACACGACTGCATCAAATTCCATCTGAATACAATCAATGAAATGACAAAACTAAAAGCTTCGATTAACTATCAAACTATATGAACAAGGGGCCAAGGGGTATGACTAAGAGGCCTTACAGTTGGTCATTCGCGTACATTGGATGCCTCGGGCGAACATCTTGGACCAATAACATCCAAAATTTTGGATCTATATCATACTTGTCCTCATTGTATCTCAAGAAAAGTCTTCATTTTTGAAAAGACTGGCCGAGACTCTGGTTCAATTTTCCAACACGACTGCATCAAATTCCATCTGAATACAATCAATGAAATGACAAAACTAAAAGATTCGATTAACTATCAAACTATATGAACAAGGGGCCAAGGGGTATGACTAATCGTAAGAGGCCTTACAGTTGGTCATTCGCGTACATTGGATGCCTCGGGCGAACATCTTGGACCAATAACATCCAAAATTTTGGATCTATATCATACTTGTCCTCATTGTATGGGATGTCACCTAGAGTGTATATTTCCCACAAAGTTACCCCATAACTCCACACGTCCGAATATTGCGAGTATGTGAGGTTTTGAATTGTCTCTGAAAGAACAGAATTGTTATGAGAGCGTTCCTTGGGCCGTTGGGCCCTATATGAATTTGGTGCTTAGGACAAGAACACTCAATTACGTCATATACACGATACGACTCCATAATTACAGAATACAAATTCACATACCTGGGGCCATCCAAGCAATTGGAAGTACATGCTACAAAAACCAAAATCAATATTGAGATTTTGAGCAGAAGTAATAGGAGATTCGCGACGGTTGACTATTATGTTAATTATAGGTACACACCTTTCTTAGTTTCCTTGCGTATGTTTTCTCGTGATAGTTGTGTCGGGTGGAAATTCCAAAGTTGCATATTTTAGCTGTCCAGCCGCAAGTTATCAGGACGTTTCTTGCTGCTAGATCCCCGTGTACTACCTAACTCAACATTATTTTATGCTAATGATACGATACTTCATGGTGGAGTGTTAATGCTAACAATTTTGTATAGTTCATCTGCTAATTATACCCCCTTAAAAGCCAAGTATTCCATTCCTCTCGCTATTTCGGTTGCCCAATGCAGCAAATGCCACCCACAAAAGTTGAGGAATATTCCAGGTGACCTTTATTGTCCGAACAATAATATATTCAAGATATGAGTTGAGTTAGATTGAAATATAAATTGAGTTTCTTGAGCATTTAAAGATTATGACTCGGATTACAATATCTCGTTGTTGATTGCCTTTTTCGGACAGTATGTTCCCACGTTATAGTACGGCCTACCCTTTTGCAAAATCTTGATAAGGTTTCCATTTGAACAGTACTCATAAACAAGTGTCAAGCGTGTTACTATGAATTAATGAGATAATAAAAAACAAGTCTACTTTTACCACATTTTATCATTTTGTACTTTCAATAAAATAAGGAATTAGGTAGCCTACCACAATCTTCCACCTCGGAACAATACCCTATCAACTGAATTACATTTGCATGACAAAGATCCTGTAGAATGTCAAGTTCTGAGTGCATCCCATTAAAACTGTTCACCTCGTCGTCTTCATTTGCAGATTTCATCATAACTCTTCTATCAATTTTGGCAGGAATGAATTTAGTGACCCGGATTTTCCCAAGCATGTAGGAACCACCAAATTGTCCCCGTGCCACAATGCACTTGCCTAGATCATGAACGACATGCATTTGGCATTGGGTTTATTTAATAGAATGGCATTTGTGTTACAGATTACAGATCAGTTTTGAAGTAGTAATGTTAAATGCTTACTAATTGATAGATCTTCACTGTCAAAGTCTAAGGCTTTCCACGAGGAATCTTCATAAATTGAATCATGATTTGACTTGGTCCCGTTCGTCATGATTCACAAGGCAGGTATTACAAATATCAAGAGATTGAAATCAATCAACAAAAGTTAGATAAGAGGTTCCATGCAGGTGCACGTCACGTTTACAGTTTACTGCTTCTGCTATTACTTAATATAAGAGATTGAAGAAATGAAGACTGTTGCCGAGTTTAGTAGTTTGTCAATGCTGGATTTTTATTTTGTTGTCGTAATACATAAGGTATTTAGTGAAGGTTATAATAACTATAAATGTGTAGGCATGTATTAAGTTAACGGAAGAACATAAGAAACAGGAATACGCAATTTTGTATTTGCGGTTAGGATTATGTCAGCATCTCTTCCTCCTTCTTTAGTTCTGTAACGATATACTCGAACGACGGTCTGTCTTGTGGTTGAGCTTGCCAACATTTTAACATAAGTCTGTATCTACATTTTTATGAAATACTGGTTTAAAATCAACATGCGACAACTCTGGAAAATTTTATTGTGTAATCAAATTAGCCCGAATCAAGCACGTACATGGAGTCATTGGAATACCGAGGTTTCTCCATACGGTACCCTTCCACCAACATTTTGTATGAGTCAAAACTCCACTGCACACCGGGGTATGGTATTTCTGCAAGCGAAAATATTTCCCAGAGGCAAACTCCATAAGACCATTTGTCGCTTGCTACAGAAAATTCCATGTCTTGAAGTGACTCTGCGCAGAGAAACGTAATGCGTATTATTAGCAAACTTATATTATGTCACATGCATAAATAAGATTCTGTCAAACCTATCGCCATCCATCGAAGTGGTAGCGGACACTAGAAGTAATAAAATCATTCAATTGCATTTACGCTTCTATTACTTTACACAAAATGTTATCCATATATTACTAATTAAAAAGTCATGCTTAAAAATTGGCAAATGACCGTGTTGCCATCTATTCCAAAACACTTCTGTCACCTCATACGAAAAATACATTATAATATATGCATTCGGCAGGTGAATATATCAACTGTAAGCTAGCTAGGTTTAGAATAATCAAAATATATATGAGCAAATAGTTATGAGAGTTTGCTAACGTACCTCGACTTTTTGAACGTAGACAGAGTAGTGTCGAAGTTGTTTTGACAAACCTAACACATTTAAATACAAACAAAACGCAACAAATGTAAAAATGAGACCTAATCACCAATCAATCCTTGAGATATTCATTGAATTTCAAACGAACCAAAATCGCAAATCTTTGCGTGCAGATCGTGTGTCACCAGCACATTTCTTGCGGCTAGATCACCATGAATTACCTAAGGAAATCATTGAATTGCTGTTTAATTACATTGCTTAACAGTATTAAAAAAGATAATTGCCAAACTTGCATTTTTTGCTGCGATGTGATCCATGGCCCTACCAATTTCGTATGCAAACTGTATTAAATTGCCGGTATTGAGCGTTATTGCTGTACTATTTTCATAGAGGGGCCACCTACAAACAAACGTGTAATTATTCAGCAAACAAATGACACAAGTTTATCGAAAATCTAATTGTGTATATTTGTGTATGCTTCAAAATGCTCTTACATTTTGGCTTCCTGTTCGTCCTGAGTACTGTAAACGTTTATAAACCTATCTCTACATACGCGCAGAAAGTTTACTAGATTTCCATTTGAACAATAATCCAGCACTAGAAATACTTCTCCTGTAAGTCAAATCATACATTTGAAACGTATGTGTCTTGTCATTCATTTTTGAATATTGAAATCTGACCATATATGAGTTGGCACTAACGTCCTTTTAAGTTATCCGTGTTAGCTCCAATCAAATTGACTATATTCTGATGGGATCCAACAAATTGAAGTATTTTGAGTTCGGAAAGAATAGATTTGAAATATAGGATATCTGCCGTTGGTGTTACAGTTTTAACGGCAACTGGCGTAGATCCGATAGATCCTTTCAATACGACGCCGAATTGACCAGCTCCCAATACCACATCTGAAAGCATAAATGTGGTGGATGTGTTACAGTAGTTAGGAGGAGCAGTTAAGATTAGAAAGCTAGCTAAACAAAGTGACATGATGATCACATGACTGTACCTTCTAAATTCAGTTTGTCATGTGAAATTTCATATTCGGAATTATACGGTAGTAGAAGGGCTTCCAAGGATGTAGAGCTTTTCGAAGCTCCACTGTAAAACTCATTTATCTCTTCTGCGGTTAAACACGAGCGCTTAGTATAAAACAATAGTTTCCGTTTAACCCTCCAATAGATGATTGGGACAGAAATTAATAATGTTCCAAGTACGATAACGATAAGTATCCAAATCCATGTTTTGACTGACAGAACGGAACTAATGTAATAATCTTGCATTGCATGTTATATCGGTTTAAATTGACTGTTAGTAAGTTAATCATACCTGCTGAGTCTTTTGGCTTGATTTCAATTAGATCACGCTTCCCAGGTCCAACTTTATTATCGACTATGCATATTACGTTAAACGTAGAATCAGATCTAGTGACGACTATGGTTTGAAACCACACTTTGTTACGTCTGTGCTCATGTATTTTGTCTTTCGGTTGGTGAGACGTTACGTTCTTCATAAGATGTACCTGTACCTGTAAAGTTAGTTAGTGTTTGCTGTTTACATTATTTGCAGTGTCGTTGTAATTCATACGCATTTGGTTGATTTTGATATTTAATCAAGTAATTCTAACGCTAGGCTCAGTGTTCCACGTCACGGTAGGTCGCGGCCATCCACCATAAACACAAGTTAGTAATATCTGATCATCAGTAGTAATGTTGGTGGCAGTCGTTGTTAGATTTACCGTGGGAGCGATTCCATCTTTAACGACAAATATTTTGCATGTTATCACCAATTAATGTGCATCTATATGGCGCTAGAGCTGTAATAGAAAGTTACTACAACGAGCAAGCACTATATCTTGATTTTCGTAAGTCCGTCAAAACGAAGGAAGGCGACTATTAAACGTACTCGTTACTTTGACGGTTAGATTATCGCGGGCCCACTTGTCGGCGTTCCACACAGGGCCTTCGCATGATATCCAGCTAATATTGCGGCCAAAAGTAAAATTTCGCTTCACGATCATTAAATTCAACGGATTATCCACATGGTACGTCTGATTTTCAGCGGTTCTGACTAAACACAAAAGTCCTTGCAGTGGACTGGTTACATACCAATGCCAATATAAATGGACAAAATAATATAGGTAACTACTTACTGCTTTTCTTCTGCCCATCATGGTATCCTATTTGCCAACGAACACCTTTTACTATTAATGAATCAATAGCTATGCAAGCAAGTTCAACCGTTTCATTTTCAGCAAACTCAGTCCGCATGTGCATATATAAAGTGGAATTAAGGGACAATTCTACATCTTCACCTGAAAGACCAGGGAGCCTTATTGCGTTCTGCAAGGCCTCCTCTTTACTTTCATCTACGACAAATGAAAATTATACTAATCGCAAGATCACACAATAATGTCGTTCCGCCATAGAATATTATAGAACCGAAATTTTAATTATCAACATGATTACAATGTCTGAATTTTGTCCACTGAAACTGATTCGTAAAAGCCACGGTACAGAAACACGGCAGATGGCCAGACAACATCCTTTAACGTATCCGAGCAGGCAAGCACCATATGAGTGAGATTATTTAAAATGGGTAAAGATTTTGTTCCTATTGTCTCATTCAGGTTGCTAAAATTGCCTCTGCACTTGTGCATGTCAATCTGCAACAGTTTCCAAGAAAGACTTCTAAGAATATTTGTGCAATTCATGAAAATGTATGTATACTCGGTGGCTAAAAATAATACTTTACTTTTAAGATAGAGCGCAACTCGCACGACCAAAGGTCTCTACACGGGAACTTTTGTATGTTTCCTTGTTTCTTATCGGCTGCTTCGCACACTGCATTCTTTGCCTTCAAATCAACAGTGAATTGCTTGGAGCAATTTGCAGGAGAGTTGTCTAAAAAGTCTCCCTGAAAACAGCTTTTCATTCCAGTATCTGGTTCCAAATATAAAAATTGCTTAGCGTCGATTTTTGTTGGACAAACTGAGCATAGCATAGAATTACTTTACTTTTGATGATGGACACGTTGACTAATGCGGGTGCATCATCCGGAGTAAGATACATGATCAGGCTGACACATGATGAACCAGTCCGTACTTTTAAGAGATTTGATCTACTAATTGGGGATGTTATATTCGTAGACAAACAACTGATATTTCTTTCCTCACGACCCTCCCCTAAAAACATATCGATTCCGCTGTAAAGGACTAAGTCAGACACAAATACGTCTCCAATTCGTTCGTTCTCGATTTTCCAGCCACTTATTTCACCTTCTTCTTTTTCTCTCTGCTCTCTGCTCTATTAAAGTGTACTAAAGTGAATCACTTAATCTATAACTTATCAATCATGAAATGAAGTCAGTGAGGTTCTGCAGTACCATGTCCAGTATCCATCGTGTCGGTTGCCGTCCCACACATCTCAAGGTTAAGACAACTGTTGCGCTTACGTTGAGCTGTTGCTGGTTGTCGATGCAAGTCCCATTTTCTATTATCTGTACTTGTGAAGGTACTTTGTTGTCTATGGGGTAAGTACAATTTGCTAAAACGGTTATACTAGTTTTAAATGCAATTATTAAGATTAACGCATTCAGGACTTTTACATTCCTCATTTTAACTTTTGAAGGTTTCCAGCAAATTCAATTATGACTAAACTAACAAACAAACCATAATATGAAATGTATTTGGCTAGTCTTACAAACGGATCTGCAAGCTGCACACAAGTTCCTTCAAAAGTACGAGTATAATGTAAAATATGAACCTTGCCCTGTTTTCATTGTGATTATGACACCAGTGTGGTTAATCACAACCACCACTTCCTGTCATCGAAGTATCAATCTAATAATAATGGGGTTGCTGATTACTGACTATTTAGTATCAATACAGTACGTATCATGTTGCGCTGTTTGTAGCAAACGCTAAATATGCATGGACCTAATTTTTGAGTTCCAAATGACTATGACTATATGATGATTTATTATTCTGTAGTACAACGTTATTGAAACATGACTATTAGAAAATACGCATTAGAAATGATACACATTTGAGCTATGAAATACATATACATTTAATACAAATGTCTTTACACTTTAAACACAATATATTTACGATCGTTCTATTTCTCTGGCATTGGCCTAACGGCAGATCGCGCTTTCTCCTGCCAGCTGCATGCGTTTAATCATATTTTCATAAACAATTTGTGATTTGATATAGTAAAGTAATTTTTATTTGTGTCTATTCGAATATACAACTAAAAATGAGCACTGATTTACAGTATAGGCATGTATGACAGTTAAAGAGACATATGGTTTGCCGAACAACGTTTACATTTTTAGAATAAGTCAAAATGAATTATCGCCGACAGGAAGAAAACTTAAAAAATCAAGTGGACATGACACAGTGCACATTACTTATTACTTTAGCCCAAGTAACCACAAGAGTATGAATATATATTATTTTATTAAATGGTCTATTTGCCTAGACGTTAATGAAGTTTATATCCTTCGGAAACATGGCTGCATACTTGGTAAAAAATTACCATATAGTGACAGTGACAAGGCACATACATGAATTTAGCAAATCCGTATATGCGTCAATAAATAATTCTTTCCGTACGACTCATTTCAAGTGCCAATTGCACATGATCCTGAAAATGAAAAGTGGGTTGTGCACAACTTTGGTGAATGAACCAAGATAAATGAAATCAGCACATGCAATTTACAGAATGCATCGAAATATGGTCAAAAGAACAAAATAAAATGACAGTTTCTTGCGCAGAACATATACAGTAATATACGAAGTGTATATTTTAATCAAGAATACAAACGACACAGTTATTGAATGTAAACAAAATATTATGTTTAAGGTGTACATTGCATATCAAAACTAGACAGATGCCTAGTTATAATTTTGTGTTTTACATTTCTAAGCTGAGTAAAAAACATTGTTCCCTGTCAAACATTGTTTTATGTGAAAGAGTACTTACAAAAATTCAACCAGTTCATTACTAACAACAATATCTTATTTTTTCGAATTGTTAAACCAGTTAATACTTCTGAACGTTTTGCATAACATGATAGCTAACATTGCTGCTGATCCTAAAAGAAGCCACATGCGGGAGTCATAGCTGTCGTCTTTCCTGGTACTTTCCTCTTCTCCTGAATTCGAAGGATCACTTCCCGACGGAGAAGGTGGCGGTGAGCTTCCGGAATCAGTACATTCGTCTAAACATATGACCTGTAAGTCTACATCAGGCATGGTTGGCTCAACTGTTTCGGTAGGTTGAATCTCAGTAAATCGCGGAGGTGGATATGATGAATAGACGGGACTGTTAGACCTTCCTTCACGACATTCGTCCTTCGGGGACGGTTCCGTTGCTCCAACGGAGTTTAGTGGTCTCTCCTGGTTAATGCTACTACTACGCGTATTCTTCAGACTCAAAATGGTTTCGGATACGTTCTTCGTGTTGTGGTTAGGTATGGGAACAGATTTCCGATTGTTTCTCGGCTTTCCTGACCTATAAAGTGTAAAAAACGAAGTCAAATAAGTTTCTTTGCTAATATTAAGTAGAAATAGACAAAATCATTCTTACTTTGAACCAATTCTATTGACGCTGTTCAACATCCGCCGGAATTCTCGCTTTTTCTTGTTGAAGTTCTTTTCGTAATACTCCATCCGCCACAGGGCTACCAGAGTTCCCATCTAGAAATATGACAAATCGTAAAATACCAAGATAACTAATTTTGATTTAGAAACAAGGGGAAATTTAATATAAACTAACGGAACTATCGGGGTCGCTCCCCTCCTCAAAGCATTTCAATGTAAGATCCAAGCAACTTTCTCCATTACCATTATTCACGTATGGGCTTGCTCCATTGTCAATCAGAACTTGTGCAATGTCCTTTAAGTTTCTGCTGACAGCGATGTTGAGGGGCTGAAAACAATAGAAGTGTAAGTTAAAAATTTTAACTGGAATGTTGAGAATGAACGTGGAAATTACAACAACACTTTTGAATGCCAATACCGTCTCTCCATGGCCATCTCGTTCATTTGCATCAGCTCCAGCTTGGACTAAAAACTCAACAAGGCTTTTAGTTTCTTTCAACACTGCTCTCGTCAACAATGACCGTCCATTGAACCAGGGGCAGTCTGCAACGTTTGCACCAGCTTCCACCAATACCTTCGCACAAGAAACGCTGCGATCCTGAGATTTAGACGAGGATGCTACCGCAACTGCCATCATTGGCGTAAATCCTCCTGTAGCAAAAAAGTAAAGTAAGAGCATTATGAACATTTAGTAAAATGTTTACAGGTTAAAAGTCAAATCGTTTGTGGGAAATAAAATGGTACCATTTGTCAGGATTTTAGGATTGGCCCCATGCTTCAGTAATTCCCGAATCGCATCTTCATTCAGATTCCGACAGGCAAACATGATTCCTGACCAGCCAAATGGGGGCATGCCTAACGACAGTGGTTCATTGATTTTAAGTCCAGCTATAAAATAGAGAAAATGCATGTCAAAGTTTTACTTCATTGATTTTTATATATTTTATATGTTATGTTTTATATACCTATATTAATTTTTATATATTTTCAAAATTGATTGATTTCATTACCAGATTCAATTGCTAGTTGTACGGCTTGCTTATTTCCTTTGGCGCATGTTTGGGCAAAGGTCCTGGCGTTGCAGCCAACGGTAGGACCGGTAGGAGTGGGGTTGTCTGCCCTGGTATTGGCATCCCAGAAACCGCTGCTAATTTTCATCTTAAAATTCCCAACTTGAAGACAAAAATTTGTAAAAAGCGTAAAGTTAGTGTCAACAATCAACAATAAGGGACCGAAAACTTCAGCTAGTAAGCAAACCGAACTGTCAGAGAAGTTTCCAGTTTCTGAGTTGTTAACTGCTCGGAAGCCGAAAATACAATGATTTATTTTCAGAAAGTTGCTTAAACGAAAACTCCTCGGTGCATAACTGTTAACAATTGTGCATGCCTCTCGAGTTTGACTTTTACAGTGGAACTAATGTAAATTAAGTAGCAATGCAAATTTTACCAACGTTTAAACAATGAATTTCCGGGAAAGCATTTCTTATAACATTCGCATTTCCATGCTGTATGCATAGGTTTGCAAGGGAAAGAAAATACGAAAATTGACAATAGCCCATGTGAGGTCAAAGGTCACACCAAGATATTCAACAACAGGAAGTGGTATTAGAATTCAAAATCAACGGGAAAACAGGGAAAATAAACGTTTTGAGAATCCTTTGTCATAATGGATAATTGTATTTATTGTCGAACTGCGGACAATGTTGTCGGACTTTGGACTTCTTTGTGCAGCAGACCATCATTTCTCAAATTAGAGATTCAGGCAAACTGCAAGCATATGTGTCAATGAGATGCAAGAAATCAGGCAAAACTTCAAGTCAGTCACGTCACCGAGTCCAAATTCGAATGTAACGCATGGGAGTGACAACAAATGGAGGTGCAATAACTGTTCTGAACGTTAAAAGTAAGATGGAAGTATGGAAGTTGTAAGTATTCAAACCGGACAATTGGTTGCGGAAACTCCTTGAAAAGGTCCTTTGTCATAATGGCTTATTGTACTTCTGACGTCGGTCTTCGGACTTTGGACATATGTTGCGTAGACCATTATTTCCCAAATTCATACAAAATCCTTCCAAACTTATGTCAATGAGAAGCAAGAAATCAGCCAAGAAGACACTGCAGTCACGTGTCACCCACACCCACTCATCCTGAACTTCGAATGCCACGCATGAGAAGACAACAAATGGGATGGGAGTGCAATAACTGTTCTGAACGTTCAATTTTTACATAGCATACGTATATCCTATCCAATTCTAACCAAGAGTTATAGATAAGTAATTTTTACTAAAGCACTTTCTTATTCCGTATTTGCAGCGTTTGGATTTCAGTTAAATTAATGAAAGTAACCCCATGTATTTGATAAACAGCACCAGACACCACTACAGTTCCAAACATCATGTCGTGATTCGTGATACAGTTGAGTAGATGTATTTTAGCTTTAATGATGCCTCATTCACAAACATACCAGATGGTGGAGAGCTTTTGATAATCCTGGATTGGTATTTTGGTAAATTTATCAGCCCATCCATTCATTATGTGACAACCTGTTGACCTATATAAATACCTCGTGTAGGTATGTATCAGATTCAATTGATAATAATCCTGTTGCGCGACGATGAAACTCAATCATATAGGTAGGTGATATATTTTATAACGTTGAGCATGTATGAATAAAATGTGGATTTGCATTTTTGCATAATAATCTGTGAATGTGAAAGGGAATATTAAAAACACGTTCATGTTTCTTTCTTATCATTGAACTTCTTTACTGATGTGTGTAAGTTGAATTTCTTTGATTTGTCAATTCGTCCCTGTATTGCACTGCATGCACTGCAAACTTTCAGTGCTAAAACACAAAGTTTATTGCCCAAGAAGTCGTCTTTTTGCATAATCTGCTTGTAAAAATGGTCCTCAAAGGAGAAGAGTCCCTTCCCGTAATTGACATTTCAGAAATCACTGGCTCAAACAGTGGTCCGAATTTTCATTCAGTGGCAGTGGCCAAAATAGTAAAGCATATTCAAAATTCGTGTGTTCGGTGGGGTTTCTTTTATTTGGTTGGTCATGGAATAAGTGACTCGTTGATCCATGATTTGAAAAAGGTGTCAATGGAGTTTTTCAAACAACCCAAGCAAGTCAAAAAAGCAGTTCAAAGAGAGCCTGTAAGGAAGCAAACACTATTATGATCTTTTGCATATTACCTAAGTTTTTAACGTTTTTTCTTTAAAATTTCTCAATTATCCTTTCTGACTTTGTTGACAAACACAAACAAGAGTTAAATTAGCATTTTGTAGCATTGCCCACTTAAGGTTTTCCACATTTGCATAGAACAACTATCGCGGCTACACAGATAATGAGCTTACAAAACAAAAACTTGACTGGAAGGAAGCCTTCGACTTTGGAGCGGAATATCTTTCAGAAGTCAATTCGATCGAAAATGGTATAGACTTGGATGCCGGAACGAACCAATGGCCTGAGGAAATGCCGCAATTTAAGGATGCCCTTTTACGATACTTTTCAGTGAGGCATTCGAATATTAATAATTACATCATCACCGGAATATAACGATATGCAAAACAAAGCGAAGTTCCTTAACACGGGATTTTTTATAGGCCATGCATTCACTATCATCCATTCTTATGGATTTGATCTTTATGTCGATGGATGTTGACCCAAGAACAATGAGGCATCACTTTAATAAAAATAGCGATACAAGTTTCTGCCGCCTCAACTACTATCCAACCTGCCCAGACCCAGCGCAACAACTAGGCGTGGGTCCCCATTCGGATGCAGGAGTACTTACAGTACTACTTCAAGATGACGGCATTTCTTCATTGCAAGTTCAAAAAGACGGAATATTCCATACAGTGCATCCGATTCCAGGTTTTACATTATTAAGTTGCGTATGCCATCAGTAAAAATGTGGCCCAGTAAAATATTCAGAGATGAATGATAGATTTAAAAACATCTATTTTCAGGCTCATTTGTCATAAATATTGGTGACATGATGCAAGTTTGGTCAAACGGATTGTTTCAAGCGCCTGTACACAGGGTTCTGGCAAATTCCGACAGTGAGCGGTTTAGTGTTCCCTTCTTTTTTAATCCTTCCTACAAAACTAATGTAGCGCCATTGGACCAATGTGTTTCGAATGACAGGCCTTGCCGATATCGTCCGGTAAATTGGGGGGTTTTCCGGCAAGGCAGAATACTGGGAGACTACGCTGATAATGGGGAAGAAATTCAAATTCACCATTTTGAAATGTAATATTTAGAAAAGAAATGAAATAAACTTTGTATAAAACATATCTGTGGTTTCATAAATATTTTATACATTCTGCAAACATTATGCAAGACCAGTGAAATGAGTCTCTAAACCAAAGAGTAAAGCCAAAAAGTATTCAGATAATGATAAGGGTATCCATCAACTGGTAAACCCATGGAAAACCCAACCCTAATGGCAAACGAAGGTAATATCGCTGTAGAAACTTGTACTAGTTGCATAGTTTAAAAAAATAGTTGAAGAATCGTCGAAGAATGCATAAACCAGCTTAAAATCATCAGAGATCGAATGCCAAGTAATGTAAATCATTGCATAGTACACGTGCAGGTGCAGACACAAGCTCATACTCTGGAGAAAGCAGAACAGCTCCAGAAAGAAAGCAATTTGAAAATGACGTAAAACCTGCTAGTTCAGTCAGTAGTAATTAAGATTGCGTTACAAATTCCAGACTACAATGGACGAAACCGGCTGGACCAATGACGAAAACAATAATCTAGAATCAGCCGAAGACTATAAAAAGTAAAATGAATCGCAAAAATATAAACACGCTAATTTAAAATATTTTTTACTGCATCATAATGCATTGTCCATTTTTACTATAAGAAAAAAATAAAGTATAAGTTTCTACTGCACTGCAGTGACGGTCGAAGTGAATTCGTCGAGAGACACCTGGAGCTGAATGAGGACGATTTTCTCATAATTCCAAATGGTGGCTCCGGAGACTGCATGTTTAAAGCGGTTTCGCAAGCCATTCACACCGGCGATGAGTCTAAGCACAGGGAGATTAGGAAGCAAGTGGTGGACTTTATAATAAACGAAAAATGGGAAAAATTCTCCGAATCCATTGAAGTGCAGCACATTAACGGAAACAATCTACTTGAGCGACAATGGGCCAAGGATCCAAAGCACACGTATAAAATGTACATGACTTTAGCAGGCACCCTCGGCTCCTCATCTGAGCTTACCGCGGCTGGAGAGCTCTACAATTACAATTTTGCCACAATCCAGGAGTACTGCACTTCTGGTGAGAGGACTTACAGAGTAGAAAATTGCGTCCTGTCTGAAGATATTCCCGACTTTCACTACTTTTACTTTACTGGCGATTACGATAACGGTCATTGGGAATACATTCGCAATTTGTCGACCATCCAAGTTGACGATGGCATTTATCGCGGACGTCACAAGATAATGATTGAGGGCGAAGAGACCAGTGTTGAGGAATGGTAACTGGTTTACGAAGACAGAATTTTTAAACAACTTAACTACCGTTTTTAATCATCCTAATCTGAATGCTCATCCCAACGCTCATTCATTCATTCATAGGTTGATTCGAAACACTGCCAACCAAAATGACGCCGATCACCTGAAAATCCCCACTGATAAAGTCTACTTTGCGAGGCGACGTACTTTATATCCATTTGATTTAAGCTGCTTTAACTTTGGGAAGCATGGTGTGGTCGCCCTGAAAGGTGTACCATTTACATTAGCTCAGATAGATTCGACAGATTTATTTTCAGTGATAGCGCAAGAGTGTCTGCATAGCATGGAGTCCGCAGAGGAGGTTGAGCTGGTGTTAATGAAGCATCGTTTCACCTACTTTGAAGACATTAACTATAAACTAATCACTCAGCCATGGTCCAACAATCTTACACTCGACGTAATAAAATATTGTGGATTTCCCTGCAAAGGGAACATTCAAGACTTGATCAGTGCGGCAGATCTGTACAGCTTTTCGTTCGTCTTGTTTCTAAAACTAAATGGGTCAGAGGATGATAAGAGCGTGCACGAATGTAAATTCGTCCATGTGGATCGATGGGGTGGTGAAAGTGATCGAATCATGTACTTTTTTATGCGACTAACGCACTCACCAAGTGGCGCCATATTGCCAAAATGGTGGCGTCTTCTGCCCATTGATGGAGCGAATGTGGAAGCTTCCCGGAATGTTTTACATAATAAACCATTTCGAACATCAAGACCTAGACTGAGGAGTTCCGACGGTACAATTACAGCAGACTCTATAGTTGATTCAAAGGTTGCCATTCTGAAAGCCTCAAGACCAGTTTCAGCCAAAGGGCAATCAAATTCTGTCTTAAACTTTCGAGAGAATCATGTACATCATTTGAATGACATACTTGATGTGTCGTCGGGTGACATTTTTCGCTCATCTTCACGTTCAAACCGACAGGTTGAACGGTATGGGAATAACACATCTAGTTATATGTCAACGGATGCCGACATTGACGACGGTGATGCTGATGAGTCAGTCCAGTTACAAAATGATTATGAAACCATATTTGGCCCTCGTGAAAATCTCTCCCGAAAATCATCCTTTACGATTGAGAAGGCATCTTTGTTGAAAAATGGCGATATGCGTCTCGTGAAAAAGAAGCTTAAACCCGACAAACTAAAACCAGCAACAGATGAAGATTTGCGCAAGCACCCTGACAAGGTCAAAACCGTTGTTACATTAAGCGACAGGCGAAATTCGGGAAGAGAAATCATATACAGAGGGGATGGATACATGGAAGCCTTTGACGTACTGACTGACTTAGGAACGCAAGGGTTAATTAAGCTGCCCCAATCGCCGGCCTCTTCTGCAATTAGTCAGCGGAAAGCGGAATGCCGAAATCCAGAGATGAATAATGAATTTTATTTCGGCAGGAATAATTTTCAAGCCCCGATTGGGACGAGAGATGAAAATTTTAATGTTGTTGACACGGATGAAAGTCATCTTCTTAAGCGGAACAGCGACAATGAAGATTCAGAGATTTCTTTTGAAAAGTTTGGACCAGGGGCATTTGATCCAAATGTAACTTATAACTTATAACAATGCCAAGTCGTAACTTATAATCTTATTATTTTAAAAATTATAATGTAGCCGTATACCGACCGGGTCATATTGTTTAGACGGCGAACAACGTAAAGCCAATCCCATCACGAGATTCACAGGAGCAGCAATTCTTGTCAAACGAATTTTCAAATCCCCAGAAGCATGATCATTCCAAAATTAGGAGAAATAAGTAACATAAAATATACAATTCGAACATACACCGCGATGGCATATGTATCCGTATTAATTTTTGTACATCGTACATATTTCATTATTTCGTTTGGGATAGAGTATCGCCAACCATTAACGATATTTCGCAAAGCTATATGCAACGACGCTGCAAAGTTCCGGAAGATGACCGCTCCCAGCCCGACCAAAAACAGCCCAACGTATGCTTTCGGCCGCTGCGCAGAATACTTGCCTGGATTTCATCAAGGCTTTCCAAAGTATAATACAATACGTACACATATTCACAATTCACACACATTCAATACGAATTGTATTATGAATGGTTTTATGAAAATTTTTGTCTCGAAATTATGTCACTGTTCAATTGGGATCTTTAGATGTCACGAGTGATGAAAAAAGGACTTCATGCCAGATATAACAGATTCCGTACATCAAAATCATTAATTAAAGTTACGAGGACCAAGAATACTTTTAGACAAAGCAAAGACAATTCAATGTAATTTTAGATATCTCTCTTCAAGCAACCAAGGCTCGATTCGCACAGGAATTTGTACAGTAGAATATTTAATGTAGTTTGTAACAAATATATACACAATAACTTCGTGCAATAAAGGTTCATTTATATTATGGTCAATAATACAAATCCAGTTAGTTAATTAAAGCATATTAGCATAATAGCATAAATTGATTTGTTTGCGTATTGGGTAATCATAAATAAAAATATTCACAAAACTAGTTTCTAATGGACTGAAATAGTTTGTCAGTTTCATTACATAACTAGGTCCATGGAAGACCTAAGGAAAATAGTACAGTTCCAACTAGGTAATATAAGGCAAACCACAATAGCAAGGACAAAGAATGTACGGGGAGAGGAATTTCTCGGCTTCGGAATTTTTCTATTTCGTCCCAGTACGAAAGGGTCATATACATGAAGATATAAGGGCACGAGGACATAATCATGCGAGTTGATACCTAACACAGGTCAGTATAATATAAACTTCAATTAGTATTACATAACATTCGCAAATAAAAAGTAAATTACACTAGTGATGAAAATGATCAATTACCTGTACGTGAACGAACAAAAAGCAGAATAATGTTAGGAATAGCCCATGGACTGCTTGGCTTGCATAAAAAATACCAGCAAATGTGTTATTCGTCTTCATGTGTATAATCTAAAAATACCGAGATAACAACAACATGTAAAAATTCCGTTACATTTATTACTGCTAACTAACAATAAAAAACAACATTACCGTAGCCTTTAAGGCTGACAAAGATTTACTTCCCAAAACATACAACACGGGTGTAGCTAGCATAAAGTTGGGGATTTGCTTAACTTGGAAATAGCTATAAAGAAACGACAAAATCCGTAAATGCATTTCTAGTTACGTAAACCAAGTGAAAGTAGAGAAAGTACCGCACTTGAGAAAGCCAACGTTCCAATATTTATTCTGTACATATGAATACGGAAGAGTCCAAGATGTGGGACGCCGAGAAGGGTTAAAGGAGCAGTACAATGGAATATTACCCGGGTCGAAAAGTTCAGATTCCTTGCAAAACGTCCTGACCGCATAAATCTAGCAGGGGCGCAATAATAAATACTTTATAAGTAAATATAAAAATTGACCAGATTTGTAAAACATAATAATATGCAATATTAACGTCTAAAACTATTAAAACATTAATGGAATACCTGAAAAAGTATAAAGGGCACAACACTTTGAATGAAAGTAACACCGCTCCGAACAGCGAAAGCCACGAACTGGAAAGGTGTATTGTTCCTTCTACAAAGATCTCGTTGCAGTGAAAATGCAATGATGAATCCTACATTAAGGATACCATTGGAGCGACAAAGGCAACTTAGTGCAGCACTTATAATTGCTTCCAAATTATTCCTATGCAATTCGAAACAACATTATTCATTCGAAATTATTCATTAGATACACATATTATGGCACTCCCATGATATTTAGAAATGAGTGTACCAGATTAAAATTATTACCTGTTTGCAATGGAAAGTATCACGTTAGATGTAAGATAGGCAAAAAGCGTCTCGGTATACAAACCACTGAAAAATATGGATGCCGGGTTGAAACAGAATAGCATGCAAATTGTGGTAACCATCGCCGGCGACCCTCCCACCCACCTCTTTGCCAACTCGTACATATTTCCGGCACATTTCACAAACACCCACGTATTGACAACAACACCGGTAACCAGCACTAGTGAGCTGAGTGAAATTATGCTGCTCATCAGGAAATACGCGACTCGGGAAGGCAGATACAAAATCATGGGCAGTAACGGGAAAAAGGCCAACATGTTTTCTGACGTGTAACCGTGCACGGAAATGTGAAGGAAGTAATGGGCGTCCCAATTCACAAACCCTATATAATATTCAACAAAATGATGATGCAATCTTAACGGGGAGCACGAAGTTGTTTAATTGAATTTGTTTAATTGTATAAGCAAGCAAACTACCTCCTACGGTGGAATTAACAAATGAATCCAGGAACTTGCCATAGGAGGGTTCGGGAGTAAATTTGAAGCCATCATTGGCATGCTTGAAGGATTGGGGAAGATTATTTGCCAAGAACTATATAAAAATGAGACTTTTTATTATTATTATTAGTTCATACAAAAATTCATATAATTTTTCTGAAGTCGTTTGTTTCCAGAGGTTTTCAATAACATCACTTTTTTTATTATTCTCCTCCCCTCAAACCTCTTTCTTACCTGTATGACTAACAGGATAAGCCTGGAAGCAAGTGCTACCCGGAGAACCCATGCTTTATGATTGTCGCCATACACTCGACTCATATTCGAGTTTAGTCTCCTCCTCTTAAAATACTCTATCCCTTTCGTAATCAACTTTGGCCGGTGCTCTTTCGGCTTAAAGTTATGGCCAAATGGGCTCCCACTCCCACTTCCACCAGCACTATTATTATTACTGTTGTTGGGGTGGCGAAATTCTTGCCAAAACGCAGCTGAGTTGGTTTTATACAGTTTGACCAAGTAAACCAGCCTGTCAACTAGCCGCACAAATGGCAAGTCATAGTCATCTATGACCGCTACAACCCTTCCGCTGCTGGGGTCCCGGAACACATCACACGTGTCAAAACTGATGTCACCCTCATCTTCGCTATCAGAGGAGAACAAGGGATTATTTACAGTGTTATTATTATTATTATTATTATTGGAGGTGGAGGTGGGATTGGAACAACTCCGCTTCGGATAAGCATAACCATGTGGAGGAGGAACTGTGGTGGGTTTGTTTTGATCTCGCTCTTGTTGTTGACACATGCCTACTGCAACGCAACAACAAAAAAAAGCAAAATATTTAGTGTAAGAAACCATGTGGGAATCCAGACATAGAGCGTGTGTACATAGTACCAAATACCAAGCTTGTTTTGATGATGGGCTCCCTGTAATAATCCCGTCAGCAGCAGCCGCTGATCCGGTGGTCCCCATTGGTTTGCTGTTGAAGATGAAGCTGATTGGAAGGGTTGTTGAGGTGTTGGGAAAGGTGTCCTACTAGGATTATTTTGAGGATATCGGTAACGAACGTCAGAGTCCATTGTCATTTGTCAGTGGTATTGTTTTTGTGAAGAAAACACGTTTTGTGCTCTTATTTGGAAGGACATTGGTTGGTGGGATTACTTTTGTAGGTTGGAAAACTTGTAGCAGGTACGGTATAAAAGCTTTTTTTCCCTAATTTTAATAAATTATACACATCGAACTTCAATATATGACATATACTTAATAAACTCTATGATTATACATGGTAATTGTCCATGATTAGTGTCATGCTTAATTGTCGTTATGGGATAAGGATACGCGGTCCTGGATAGTGGGGTGGTTGGTAGGTGGTGGATGAGGGATGATGATCAAAAAATTGTCTTGTTTGTGTGGTTAAAAATATTCAGGAGGACACAATGAGTCGTTGGGGTGGAGGATTAGGACGTGGGATACGATTTCAGCCCGCTGGTGGTGGATCGTCAAGTGGTGGAGCTGCTATTCCACCACCCCCTAGTATTCAGCAAAATGTTATTAAGCCGAAAGGGTTTGCATCCTTAACGGCAATTCATCAGACTGCGAATTCAATCCCTGTGGACCCTTATGCGGCTGCGGTTAAAAGGAGAAATAGAACTGAAGAACAGTACTTTGAAGAAGATGAGGAGGAACCTCTGGCATATATTCCTGCTCCAGGAAGTCCTTCGTACAAGGGTGGAGCGGCACAAGAGTCTGATGACGATGACCCACTGGAAGCATTTATGGCTGGCATTGAACAGCAAGTGAAAAAGCAGGCGGAGGCACCCAAGAAAGAAATTGACAAAAATGAGTTGAAGGGGATTCGAGATGATATAGAAGGGGAGGATGATGAAGAAACATATTACAGATACGTTGCGGAAAATCCCAACTTTGGGAAAGACGATGAATCTGATAATGATTTGGAGTATGACGAAGATGGGAATCCTATAGCCCCCAAAAAGTCCAAGTATATTGATCCACTTCCACCTATTGATCATTCCGCTATTGAGTATGGACCGTTTGAGAAAAATTTTTACGATGAGCACTCCGATATTGAGCAATTGGAAGATGAGCGGGTCGAAGAACTAAGGGGAACGCTAGGAATCAAGGTACGCTAATTAATTTAAATCGTTTATTATGAAACATTCATGATATATGTATTAATACTATTAATATATGAATTACAGGTAAATGGGGCAGCTGTGCCAAAACCAGTTAGCAGTTTTGGACATTTAGGATTGCCTGAGACACTGATGAAAGCCATTAGAAAATCGGAATTTACGCAACCAACACCTATTCAGTCTCAGGGAATTCCAATTATTCTAGCGGGACGTGATATAATTGGTAAATAATAGTAATTGTGAGATTATGCGATATTCGTGGCTTTCAGATATACTTATAAAACACCAAATTTTTAGGAATCGCAAAAACTGGAAGTGGAAAGACGGCAGCATATTTATGGCCTGAAAATCGGAATTTACGCAACCAACACCTATTCAGTCTCAGGGAATTCCAATTATTCTAGCGGGACGTGATATAATTGGTAAATAATAGTAATATTGAGATTGAGATTATGCGATATTCGTGGCTTTCAGATATACTTATAAAACATTAAATTTTTAGGGATCGCAAAAACTGGAAGTGGAAAGACGGCAGCATATTTATGGCCTATGATGGTACATATCGCAGATCAACGTGAATTGAGTCCTGGGGAGGGTCCAATCGCATTAGTTTTGTGTCCGACACGTGAACTTGCAATCCAGGTAGCGAGTGAAACCTTTATATTAACTTTAAAACTTTATGACGAGGTTATAATAGCACCAGCTTAACCCCGACCCCTTTTTTGTGGTTGCAGATTTACAATGAAGCTAAAAAGTTCGGGAAAATATTTAATTTTAATGTGTGTTGCTGTTATGGTGGAGGATCAAAATGGGAACAGTCGAAAGCCTTAGAAGCTGGAGCAGAAATTGTGGTTGCAACTCCTGGTCGAATGATTGATATGATAAAGCTCAAAGCAACCAATTTGGAACGTGTGACATACTTGGTGTTGGATGAAGCGGATAGAATGTAAGGAGTGTAATGTAACAACACCAAAACATAATAAATAGAAGTACAGTAAGTTTTGAATATAATTTACTTTCCATCGTTTATAGGTTTGATATGGGTTTTGAAGCTCAGGTTCGAAGTATCTGTGGACATGTTAGACCTGACAGGCATTGCATGCTGTTCAGTGCTACAATGCGAAAGAAAGTTGAAAAATTAGCACGTGTGGCACTTGCTGATCCTATCCGTGTAGTTCAGGTACACATGACGTTTTTTCAAATTCATGTAATTAGACAATTAGCGACGCGTTGGTTTGCGTTGAATGTCACATATCACATTCATCTGAAACTGCATCTAATGTAAGTACGTTTTTGTAATTTAACAGGGAGATATCGGAGAAGCTAATCAAGACGTTACACAGACTGTTCTCTTTATGCCTCTTGGGGGAGCTAAGTGGAATTGGCTGACTGCTCATTTGGTTGGATTTACGGCTACGGGCTCCGTTTTAATATTCGTGACAAAAAAGGCAAATGCCGAAGAGCTACATAACAATCTTAAGCTACGAGAATTTGAAGCTTTGTTATTACACGGAGACATGGATCAAACAGAGCGAAATAAAGTCATTCTTTCATTTAGGAAGAAAGAATGCGACATACTTGTTGCTACAGATGTCGCAGGTTAGTTAATTGGGTCTACTGTTTGCTCATCCTAAAGAATTTCCAGTTTTATCCCGTCTTTTATCAAATTTTCAGCCCGAGGTCTTGATATACCTCACATAAAAACTGTGGTGAACTTCGACATAGCCAGAGATATTGATACACACACCCATAGAATTGGAAGAACTGGTGAGTAATAAAGAAACGTATTGTAATTGTAACTCCAATGCTGTGTAAATAATACATGCTTACGTTTCAATTTGAATCTGTTACAGGTCGTGCGGGTGAGAAAGGGACAGCATATACACTTGTGACAGAGAAAGATAAGGATATTTGCTGGACACCTCGTGCGAAATTTGGAAGGAGCGGGACAAACAGTTCCAAATGAGCTATTGGATCTTGCGATGAAAGTAAGTTTCCTAGAGCTAATAAATAGGTCCAGGGGGTCGGTTTGTATTAAACTTGTGAATTTTTTTTATAGAGCCCATGGTTTCGAAAGTCAAGATTTAAAGAAGGTTAAAGGCAAAAAGGCGTCTACTGTTAGTCGCTGTCGTGGTCTTGGGTATGAGGGGGATACCAAATCTACCCAGCCTGCTCCAACTACTTTTTCAATGCCAACATTTAAACCCGGACTCGTTACTGGTGGATTAGCCGCAAATAGTGTTGCTTCGGCTGGACCAGGTTCCAGTAGACTAGATGCCATGAGATCTGCATTTAAACAGCAATATACATCTCAGGTTAGCATTTATGTAGTTGTGTCGTCTAAATAAAAGTTTGCGTTTCATCGAAAGGATGGTAATCTAATAAGAACCCTTTCGCTTGCAGTTCAAGAAGTCAGACGATACACCCTCAATGTGTGGGGCATCGGGCGAAATTAAATTACCACCAATGCCACCTCCATCCTCAGAGTCTTCGATGCCTCCTCCAGCACCGGTCCAAACGGCTGTTGACAGCGGCGACGCGGATGATACTGAAAATCCGCGTAAGAAAAGACGATCTAGATGGGATTAGTTTAGGTTGTAAGATATCTTTTAAATTATATTTTTAGTTACTTAACATCACATTTATATTGTTGACAGTTTTAATTTTAAAACGGTGTTTAATAGATATAGATGCTGTATGGTAGATACAAGATGAGAATGTAAAATATCAAATTAAACTGCAAAATATCAATACCAAGCTTTGTCGCGTTATATGTGACATTTTAATAAAGTTTTGTTTCATTTTATAATATAGTCTATACATGGTGTAGTCAGTTTCTTCTACCTGGGGTTTATATCTGTGAAAATTTAAAGCGGAAATCCTTGAAAGTTCCTACACACGGTGGCCCTTTGCATAATTGTAGTGTACGCTGACTTAGGTTAAAAATGATTGAAGCGGCAGTTATTTCTCCTGGAATTGCCGTCAAGTAGGATTGATCTTTTGGAACTATATGTTCGCAAACGGAATTAGGCCATCCAACATGATCCTTAAACGCACTTTGGAAAGTGCTTTCATTAATGCGAGGCCAATCATTCATCAAATGCCTTTCAACCCGACGATCCCGGAACAGCGAAGAACTACCTCGCGATCCCTCTGCAACATTTTCACGTGCTGCAAATGCTGCTGACTTAAAATGATTACTATGTGTCAGAAATTCCTTTTCTAGTGGAACCTGCGTTACGAAATACTCATCTGGTGTTAATTCTATGTTGAGAGCTTCGTCCTCAGCGGTGGCAATAATCATGTTGACAGAAACATGTCGTGGAGTTTGTAAAAGTGTCCGCAGTCCCACCGAAAAATTCGGGGCTTCCAAGAACATGCGTCTCAATAAAGTGGCCGGAACCCATCCAATATCAGTTTCAGAATCAGTGCGATTATACTTATCTGCCGAACTCCAGAGACTCATTGCAACAATACCCATGCCGTCTAAAAATGAAATCAGGCAAAGAAAGCAATTTCATCGATCCGATCATACCTCACCAAATAATAATCGACATATATTTTTTTTCTAAAATACCTGCATTCATGCCACTTCGGCCTAGCTGACCAGCTTCCGTAAGCATTACAAAGGGTTTAATCCTTTCGCAGGGATCAGGGTGAACCTCTAACAAAATGGCAGTATCATTTTTAAAGATTATCTCACTGGTGTCCCAATTTTGTCCTAGGAGGACATGTCCATATTTAGTAGCACTGGACAGTGCCACCGCCCCGGTGCATTCTTGTTGCTGGGAATCGATTTCGTTTTGGTATGAAATATTGTCTATATCTCCTCCAAGGCTTTGTGGTGCTGCTCTTTGGTTGTTAGAACATTCTGCTAACTCACTTGAGGAAATCCCTTTTCTACCAGGTTTTCTTGAACCTATTATCTCACTCCGTTTCCAACGGCTCAGGTCATAACGTGCGTTTAGGATGAGAATGTCCTCTAAGGAGACGTTAGCTCCGTGAGCGATACCTTTCATTTCCTCCAAACCATTCGGATAGTAATATTTTAGAGCTTGGAAATAATGTGCATTGACAAACGCAATGCACTCCTCCCACGCCGGCATTCCACGTGAACTCTTGTAGTGAGAGATGAGAGTCAATATTTTCTCTTTCGCTTGACGGCCATGACTTTCTCCCCTTTGGAATGGCAATCCAGACACAATGACATGCTGATATGACGGCACATCCTCCTGGTCACTAGGAGTAGCTCCACAGTTTGGAGATTGTGTTCCACAGCTTGACATGCCTTTAGGAGGAGAAATATTGTTGTTGACAGGGTTGAGGGCAACCTCCTGATTAGCAATCAGAGCACCAGCAGATGTTGAATTTGATGCAAAACTAGGAGATCCCGCTGAGATTGGTGAAGCTGAAGTTGCATTATGATTAGTATTAGGGCTGGGATTACATGCCTGCAAGCCACACGGAAGAACCACTATGACAAACAAGAGTGGTATCGGTATTCTCCATATCGCCATTTTTATCCGGTTTATACACTAAAAATCACTGGAAAATCAATCAATCAGATTCCTACTATGGGTTAAATGAATAGAGAAAAAGTTATCCTACGTAATTCCTCGTCGTTAATGTTTTAAAAGGGTTAAAAATTCGTTGATAATTACAGTTCTAAAATCTTTATCCTCCTCTTAAAGTAACCCAAACCCACACGAAAATGAAATTCTGGAGGAAACTGCTGTATCGGGACGGGAATCAGGAAAGGGGGAGAAAACCACGGATTAAAGAAGACAATTGGATTACATATACATGGATTCGTTGATTCCCCTCCTCACCCCTCCCCCTTTGCCCTACAATTTCATCTATTTCACTGCCCTCCACACCTCCCCTCCAGTATTACACCCGTGGTTCCACTTACATATATTGTGCGGTCTCGTAGCGTCAGCGCAATGGGATCAATCTGAATTTTACTGTGACATTTGCGACATTGGGCTAGTTTGGTGAGCTGCAACTGACTAGTTTCTGTCTTTGAGAATACGTGAGCTCCGGCATAAAAATTTATGGAATTAATAATATGCGGCTACCTATTATAATAAATATTAGTAATTAGTCGCGTGGGATGCATTTCAATGAATTTAGCAGGGCACCGGCCACTACACGCTACATTCCGTGATCTCAAGTATCATTATTGAATACATACACTACACATCTTTTTAGCAATCCTCATGTAGCATGGATCAAAAGGAAATATACGTGCAGAAAGTGCTCATTTTGCTTACTTATCATGAAAGAAAATGACGTAAATGCATTTGTGGTTAATGAATATTTAGACCTGTTACCTATGAATGCTGAATAGTTTCAAGCACTACACGCTAATCCTCACGGGACAATGACATTTTTTTCTACGTCAAAGAAATTTTTCATCATCGTTACCCATAAATATCTATTTGATTTAGTCCCAAGCGCACGACTAATTAGTTATCCGGGATGATTAGGGATGAAAAACTTGGAATGTAAGAAAAGAAGGATGTGGAGTGGAGGATTATCAAAGCGCTTTATGACAGCATGCTATATGGTGATGGTTTATTATAATTCATGACAAGGACGGAACGTGAAAAAGTAGTGTAACAAGGTATGGCAAATGAGAAAATTTGATTAGCCTTGATGCAATTACAATGCAATTAGATAATTAAATGTAATTTTAAGTATCCGTGTGCGTCATATTCCCCGAACATGAGATTAATGAGATTACATAGCTAATAACAGACTTTTATTACTACACTATCTATAATACAAATTTAATTAAAGAAAAATTCAAATCAAGATTAAATGCATCATCCAATCCTTAGTATTAACATCACGTTAGGTAAAACTTTAAAAACCATCTCCTCCTTGTACATTACAAAACTTTATCCTCCAGGTAATTTAAACATTGACATCAATCCACAATTTCTCATTTTATATTCTACAAAAATTACTTGCTCACTTTGAGTTTCATTTTCACAGGAGTTTCTTCATCAGATTCGCTTTCCTCCTCCTCCTCGTCTAAAATAAATGAACAATTCGTGACGAATATAATTAGTTTGCTCCAGGTTTAGTAATAAAACCCACATCTAATTTACACATGTAGTGATTAATATACCTTTCGGTCCGCTCTCTGTTTCTTCCTTCTCTTCTGCCTGTGTTTCAAGTCGCTTTCGTGCCTCAGTAAATACAGACTGCAGCACAATCGAATCCTCATGAATTAATGAATGGTCCTCATTGTAAAACTGGGCATTCTTACACAGCTGCATGAAATCTTTTTCCACATCATCCAAATCTGTGTACTATTATTGATACAACCCCATTTCGCATAAACAAAACTTGCAAGATTTAAAAATGGATATTACGTATAATGTGTATTCATGAATAAAACTTACTGCGCCATTGTCAATCTTTGAACAAATCTTCTTAATATCAATTGGCTTTTTAATTATTTCATAGTAATCGGGGTATTCACGTCTGGATGGGAGTTTCATAAATGGATCACTTAGAGTCCTTCCCTCTCTGAAATATCCAAGTCAAAGTTTCGTTTAGACTTCTACTCACAAAAAGCACATGTTTCTGCTTATCAAAAGTGATGCTTACCTATCCTTGTAATTAATAATTACATCCATTAACTTTTTCATCTTCTGTTTTATTTTTGGCGATATGACTGATTTTGATGTGTTAGCTTCCGACATTTTTGGACGACCACGTTTACGTGGCGGTTCTTCTTCATCGTCGTCTTCGTCAAATCGTCCAACACGCCGTCTAGATTTGCTTGCTCGTTTCTTTTTACTGCGGCTTCCATTGCTAATATTGCCGCTGCCGACGCCACCATTTTCACTGCCTTCATTTTCATCCTCCTCATTGCCCTCATCGTCAACAGAAGCTCCAATAACCTTCAGCCATTCCTTTTCTGTCAAAGAGTCGCTGTAGTCCACTTCTTTTCGTACCCTCGACCCACGGCCTAGTACTGTGCGATCATCCTCATCTTCATCCCAGTTTGTCTGGAATCAATTAATTCAATCAATCAATGAATTCTGCCTTAATTGCTGGTATCAATCATGATTAAAATTAATTCGGAAATGCTTTTCAGTAAGCTTACATCATCATCCTCACGAAGGAGCCAATCAGGTAATTCGTCTTCCTGCATTAACCTTTGTTTGCGTTCATCCTCCGGCAAGGCTTTTTCTTCATTTATTCTTTCGTTGTCCATTTTTGCGAACAAATCAATTTCCTCACTACTTCGAGCAAGCATGTGATTTATAGTCTCGTCATCCGGGGCTTCGTTTTCTTCTTCGTCATCTCCTTCGTCTTGCTGCAAAATGCTTTGTAAAAACTGTTTTCGCTCAGTACCTGTCGACTTTTGATCAAACATGCCAGCTTGGATAACCTACGATAACATATTAACACAAAATCTCAATTTAGAGCACGGTTATTGAAATTCCATCCAGACATTACATATGCTTTTAACACTTGGTAACCTTTTCGTCCATATTTAATTTGTAGCGAGCTGCGGCTAAAATTCTTTCCTCGACAGAATTAACTGTCATCAACCGTAGAACACGTACTTCATTTCGTTGTCCTATACGATGTGCTCTGTCTTGCGCTTGCAAATCCTTAAATGTGTCAAATCAAGTTATTAGAATTGCATATTTGTATACGTATAAACCCAATTTACACAATCACATAATCCGCTTATAATGGTACCCACCTGGTGAGGATTCCAATCCGAATCGAAAATAATGACTGTATCTGCAGTCTGTAAATTCAAACCAAGACCTCCTGCTCGGGTACTCAAAATAAAAATGAAGAATTCCGACTCTGGGTCATTAAATTTTTTCAGTAGATCACCCCTATCTTCAGATCTGGTACCTCCGTCCAAACGCAAGTATTTATACTCTCGATATTTCAAGTAGTCCTAAAATTAAATGTTACATAATATCATGTACCCTCTCGACAACACACAATCAAGATCATCAGGAAATTAAATAACAAACCTCCATGATATTCATTAGTTGAGTCATCTGACAAAACATCAATACTCTGTGATTTGAAGCCTTTAGTTTAGGAAGGATTCGATCCAGCAATTCAAACTTTCCAGAAGCACGGTACAACTCAGCGCTAAAATATGGTTTAAGTTATTACCTATTAGTAAAGTTTAAAGTGAAAGTAAAAATTAAGAGAAGTGGCTGGACATGACACCTACTTGTAATTTCCTGCTTGGTCGGTATAAACGTCTTCGACGTGTTGGAACATAAATGGGTGGTTGCAAAGTTTCTCGCAGTTGGACGATTGTGTTCATTAGAGCTTTTGCACTTCCCTTACCAGTTTTTCCCTTCTCTGAACCGTCAGTCAGAAGTACTCCTTTATTTTGCATGTGCCTGTGATTATGCGAATGCAAGCAAATTAGTTAATATACCTAGGTATGTATAGGTAAATATGCTCTTCATGGAGGTTGTCCAATACTTTCGAAAAAGTTATAAATAACTAGAAACAATATACAGACCTGTAAAGTACACGCTGTAAAGCTGACATTTCGCACTTAATGATGTATTCAATTTTACTGGGTAACTGCGACTCGACTTCTTTTTTCAATCTTCGCAACAGGAAAGGTCTGAGAACTTTATGAAGACGGCGGATAATCAAAATAGTTTCTTCTTCGTTAAGCTCTACTTTCTCCCCAGTAGTAGCAAAGGGAGCATTAAACCACTGCTCAAAAGTTGACGAAGATTTGAAGATAGACGGCAAAAGGAAGTTGAGGAGAGCCCAAAGTTCGGGGAGCTTGTTTTGTAGGGGAGTACCGGTTAATAGCAATCGATGAGGAGAAATATAAAATGTGTTTAAAACTTGTGTTAATTTGCAATGATGATTTTTCATTCTGTGGCCTTCATCGATAATCATGTATTTCCATTTAATCTATGAAATATCATCACATTTTAATTTTGCAACCTTTGTTAATTTTTTAAATTTTGTAAAGCAAATTTTGTGATGCAATGGGCCTTACTTTAGCTAATACGGCTTTATCCTTAATGACATACTCGTAAGTTGTAAGGAGTACGTTAAATTTAGTTGCCTTCATCTGGTTTTGAATACTCCTACGAAATGCTGGAGATCCTTTATACGCAACCACCTGAACAGTTGGAGCCCATTTTTCAAACTCCAGTACCCAATTCGATAGAGTTCTGTTAGTTTCACACACAGTTTCATTTTAAAGAATGTGGACATCTGATCCATCTTAATTTTTCATAGATATCATTTAATAATGAATATACTCACGACAAGGGAACAATAATGAGATATGGTCCAAGATTCTTCTTTCTTTCCATTAAAAATGTAACCAACCCTATTGTCTGGATTGTTTTTCCCAGACCTAGAAAATATTATAGCGAAATTAGTTTTAATATTAATACTACTACAAAATATAACATAATGCAAGAATGTAATTCCAGTTCGTGCATAATATGTCTTACCCATTTCGTCCGCCAATATTCCGTTTAAATTATTGTTGTACAATGAAACAAGCCACTCTAATCCTCTGATTTGATATTCTTTAAGTTTTCCATTCACAAGAATATTGGCCTGCTCTGTAACCGATTCTCGAATAGTGTGAGCAATGCTATAAATAGTAATAATTAGCATTCAATGTAAGGCATTTTAGTTTTTCCCAAAAGATGAATTCTCGTAAAAGTCGTAAACTCTTTTGAAAGTCATTATACCCGTAATATGTTTGTTCTCCCATTTGATTTTTATACTCATCGTCCTCAACTTTGGCTTTAGCTTGTTGAATAACTTCTTTTGCTTGATCATCTGGAATAGCTTCGGGGTCCTTCTCTTCCAGTTCCACCACTGGAGGCTTAACTGCACTAACCCCAGGTGCTGGGGGCGCCGCTATAAAAAAATGGTACAATAATTAATTGTAAGTAATTATTTATTATGATAAGAATAAAATTAACAAAAGAAACAACAAATCAGACATAAACCAACATCCATGGTTAATTACTACCACACTCAAAACTCAAACCCACTGTGCTGAATTTGGCCCCGGGTACAGATTGTTTGTTTCAGTTTTGAGATCAGAACTTTAGTACTTCGAACGATGGTGAATTAAGTGTATAACTTGCCTATTTCTTCTCCTTCATCGGAGTCATCTTCTCCCGATTCATCATCATCCTCGTCATCTTCTTTTGGTTCCCATCCGGGGTGCGCGTCAAGCCAAGCTGGAAGGTCTGAAGCCAACGGAGCGTCTTCTCCCTTTAATACTTTTCCGGTTTCCCTTTCAATAACGGCTACGCGAACTTCCGTACTTTGTGAGTTTTCATCTGTTACTCCCTCCATTTGTTCAGTGGTTTCAGCGTTGTCACCATCTTTAGTTTTCTTCTTTTTCTATGTAAACATATCGAAATGGATATTTCAATGAGGTAAACTAAATTATCCAAACCTTAGTATTTGCTCTACTTTTATTAAAATAACATTCGTACCTTGTTTTTCTTTGCTTCTCGCATTTTTCTTCGTTGTTCCTGTTTGTGTTGTTTCACCATCTCCGTTAAGTTCGCGATATACTCATCCGTCTGACTAAGCAAAAATGCTAGACGTTTATCTTTCTTCTGATCAATGAGCTTACGATAACCTTCCTCATCCTCTGCCATTAGACGACGCATACGCTCCTTTTCGATTTGTTCTTGCTTTTTCTTCTGCTCCCTTTCCGCATTGACATGGTATAAAACAATTGCTTTATTTAGTCGTCCAATCTTTGCCTGATTATTTTTGTGATATTCTCGAAGATCTTTTCCATGTTGGATTACGGCAGCCAAAAATTCCTAGAAACAAACGTTAATGCATGTAGTCAGTAATACCAAAATTACCTGGTTCGTAGAAATATTTTAATACTAAAAACATATTGCATACTTGATGCTCCTGGCGTTTCTTTCGCTCCATTTCCATTCGCTGTTGCTTCTCGAGCTTTTCGGTAGCTCTAGCTTCTCGTAGACCCTGACGTTTTGTCCGTTTATAAGCATTGATTTGGAATGAAGTTTCCAGTGACGCATCTCGGCGCATACAAGCCAAGATCTATAAAACAATATTAAATATAAACTTCAATTTGAAGTCATATGTGACAAATTGGCATCGGTGGTTCTGATTCTGTGTTGTTTTTTCCACTAACCTCTTGTCGCAATTGTCTTTGAAAATTAAAAAGCCGCAAAGCTCTTAGTTCCACCTGTGCTTTACATTGCAGGTCTTCAGCCATTGAAGAAGGAATTCCACTTAGTTCTTGTAATCGGCCAATCATCTTGTTGGACAACCTATTCTCCCTTTCTTGTAACACAGATATGGGATCGATTCCATTGGGTTTGTCTAAAGTAGTAACACGAGTTTGCTTTTGTCCAGGAATACTAGGCTGTTGCTGCTGAGAAGCTTCAGGTGGCCTGGGAACAACTGGTCCGGAGGGTGGAACACCTTGAACGGATGGTGGAACATGTGGAGTTGGTGGTAAATGCTGTGGTTGAGGATGACCGTGAGGGCCTGGAGGTACGTGCGGAGGGTGTCCTGGATGTGGAGGTTGTCCGACTCCTACTGGTCCACCGTGCGTTGGAATGGGAGGATGGCCAGCAACATGAGGAGGGACGTTCGTCGGTGGAGGTTGTGGAGCTGGTGAGGAAGGAGGTGGAGCAACACTTGGGCCATTTACTTGCGGAGGTGGTATAGGAGACGACTGTGTTGGGGGACCCTGGACTTGGGGAGGAGCATGAGGTGGTACAGGTACAGGCATATGATTTGGTCGTGGAGGCTGTTGAGGGACTGCACCGGGATGTGGAGGTCTCTGCATCGGTTGTCCAGCAGGACCTGTTGGTGTAGGTCCAGGTGGGCCTTCCATTCGTCTTCCATGAACCGCATGTACCAATTGTGGAACTAAATGTTGACTCCTCGCAAGACACCTGTACGCCATGATTTGTGCTTTCAATTGGTGAATTTGATTTGGAGAAAAATGCTGCGACTTTGAAGAATCTCCGCCGCTTATGTGCGGAGGTTGTGCACCAGGTTGTGGTGCTTGTCCATATCCTTGCATCTGAAAGTAAACGGAATTTAAAAAAATACACAGTATTCTAACATTAAATGAACTCAATCACCTTAATATACTTTTTAAATTAAGCATCAACGCTTTGAAATATAATTTTCTACGTACATGTCGCTGCTGCATTGCAGCATCTGAGCTCGGCGGTTGTGAAACCCCACCCACTGGTGGTTGAGGAGGTTGCTGTTGTTGTGAAGCATGATGTACTGACATTGGTTGCTGTTGTTGATAATGATGGTGAGGTGGAGGAATCTGTGGCATTCCAGCACTTGGGGGTCCATGGCCCTGTTGGCCCGGAGCACCCTGAGGCGGATACGGTGCATTCATATGAGGAGACGGGGGATAGTGCTGACCTCCTGCAGGTGGATGCATCTGGGGTGGTCCCATCATTGAGCCACTTTGTGGATTGTGTGGAGGACCCATTTGACTAACTGGTACTTGTGGTTGTGACATTTTTCCTATAAATTAACTTTTCTTCTTAGGTTACTTTTAGTCAAGTCAAGGCTGATGAAAATGGATGGATTCTGGTTAAACGTAGAATATCAAGACAAGCGTCGACGTCCGAGGTACTTCTGTCTCTGGTCACCTTAACCGTGTTCAGGTAAAAATTTCTCGTTAACGACGTTCTCTGTTGTAATATAGATCAGTCTCTTTTCCTTTTGATGTCCAGTCAAGTGCCAAGTCACCGGGTTCCAGTCAGTGGTTCACCTGGAATAATAATTGGAAAGCGCCAAAGGATTATAGTACGATGAATCAATCAATGATGATATATGACGAGAAAGAAATATTTCAATGTCAACGGATTTGATTTCTGGCTTGTTGGTGTGTATGTGTAACTACTAATAATAATATAAACCATGTTTCTAAATCATGTCAACCAAGGCTATTTAAAAGGCTATAGTTGAAGCAAAATTAATAACGCCATTGTGTTAAATACAAGGTATTTATGGCTTTTCTCTGCCATTGTTTATCATTTATCTCAAGGGAAGGGCGCATCTACCCTACCCTCATCTAAATTAATGCAAATTAGAAATGTGAGGTGGTGCTTACTCCTTAATACTCCTTACGTGGTTTAGAAGGGTGACCGGCTCCAAAGACTGAACACCTTTTTTACCACCTACACAGTAGTATAGTGTTATCAATCCAGCCGTGTAACCGATTTAGTCATGATAATACTACTAAAACGTTAATACACGTTAACTTCCATTTAGGTATATGGTCACTCCTAAATAGTAAAAGCACATAGTAATTAATAGGTATCTCGAACGCTCTCGGTTTCGGACTTGATGTTTTTTTCATGTGCATTTAAAAACACAACTCAAACTTGACACAGAAGAAGGGCCTAAACTCGTAAGTATTTACATATACAACAATACATTTAGAAAATATCATTCTAGATCTACACACTTCCGTTTAGAGAGAGAGATACATAGTCGCGTCCGCGTCCTTTTTTAGATGGATAAAAATCCTGGAAATACAGGATCTAAGATCTAATCAGCTTTATATGGTAGTCATTAAAATCAATATTATATTCCTGCAACTAGTTTACTTACAAGTATTTTATGTAAGTAATAATATTATTATTGATTTCACCCACTCAAGCAAGTGTGTGTGGAAAGGAAACCCTTGCGGTGACTTCAGGTTCAGGTTAGGTTATATACAAAAAATAGTAGAGGGGATTTCCTACAGCAGACAGACAATCTAGTCAATATCAATAGACAGAAGGGATTCTCTGTATATAAAGTTAAAATATTTCGCCTTTATGGATACGCTTGGTTTTGATGATTCAAGTGCATCACATACATTATGAAAGGGGATTTCAACATTTTTTTTTACATTGAACCCAAACCCAAATGTCCCAAAAATCCCCAATCTCCATTGTAGAAGATATCATATCAACATTATTATCAACATCATATACATATGTATACAATACGAACTTCTGGCATCATATCATCGTATCAGTTCTGTACAATTTAACATATACATAAGACGCTCGCCAGCCAGACTACAGCAGGGGTTACACGTATAAGTACGTTATGCTATGCTCACCTTCTTCACACAGTGAAATGCATTGCATATTAGTGTAGTATTGGCTCTGTAAATGTGTGCTCTCATTATGCTGCTATATGCTTTTTGGATCTGCAGACAGACATTCATTCAAGTCAAGAGTGTGAATAGGGTAAAAATGGTAAAAAAAAATATAGGTTTAAGTACATACACTACGGATACACTAAAGCCAACTTGCTTCATTCTTTTTGTATAATATTTGTACATGTTCGAGGAATCGAGGAGAAGTAAAATACACAAAGCACAAGGTAACATTTATCATTATTACATTCACACTATTTCACTCACACATATAACATCCCGGCTCGGCGGACTACAGAAGAAGAATATCATTATGGGATGAACAGCCTTAAGGAGTAGTTTTTTTCATAGGAGTTGCAGACGCACGATGCGAGACGACGCTA